>OY998244.1:64992881-65285381 GCA_963922005.1 Cornus suecica | reverse complement strand
TATAACAACGGAATCTAACGAAAATTCGGCAGAGTTCCATTTGTAAATGGAACATCCCGGAAACGCAAACACAACAGAATAACCTGCCAATAATGAAGATATAACAACAACGGCACACAACCCAACATTTAGTAAATCTACTAGGGCCGAAGTAGTGGAAAGAAAACCACCGCTACCTCTACACAACCCTCAATAACCAACGGAGCAACAATGCTCGAATAAAAAAATACAGGAAAGCATATGGCGGTGCTGAAGAGATATAATAACATCATGACATAATAAATACATGGAATAAAAGATATGCCGATGGGGAATATGCCAACAGACTGACTCCCAAGAGAATTAGACAGCAATCCCATACAACATAGGTAAAGAACTGAATGATGAGAAATACTTTAGCCAACTATCATCCCCAATCCAACCATGCTACAACCATAATTGCGTTACCCTGCACAAATCCAAAACCTATAACGAGGAAAACAAAGGAGAGGTGTCGTTGCACCACATGTTGTCCGTAGCCGAAACATTTCCTGCAAACTGGCGTGGGAATAATAGGGCATAAAACGCCTGTGAGCAAATAAGCTCAGTGGGAAAAACAAAATCCTAACTACCACATCCTCTGACTGTTTAGGTAATGTTAAACCATCCAGTAAGATACGTAGCACATAACTAATCCCGGCCCCAAAATCACAAGGCACACACCCATATACTACCGTACATATGTATATAGGGGATATACATATATATATATATATATATACACGACATAAGTCTCACAAGGTACAACTAAGACTCGCACTCCAAGTACCAACACCGGTAGTCTACACTAGTCTCACAAACGTACGTTAAGTACACAACACCCAAGTCCAAGCTAATAAATCACCAAGCGTTCACAACACAACTAGAGAAACCAAAAAGGAATAATCACACTCACCTCTAATATCCACGGGAAAAAGAATCCATAACTAATACCAAGGAAGACTCATAACCCACTCCCCGAGAACACAGGAAGGAAAACACTCACGTCCTTGCGTACTAATATAATCATCATCAGTACATATATATATATATATATGTCCAATATATATATATATGAGAACCATCATCCTATTCCTAGAGAAAATCTACATCTCAATGACTGAATTAGGGCTACAAACGAACCGAGCCGAGCCGAGCTTTGGAATGTTCAAGCTTGGTTCATTTACTAAATGAGCCTAGAAAATGTGTTCAAGCTCGGCTCATTTGCTTAACGAACGAGCCCGAGCCGAACGCCAGATTTAACGAGCCGAGCCCGAGCTTGTTCACGAACGACTCGTTTCAGTGCAACATATATTAATCTTCCTAATAGTTGTCTGGATTGAGTTGTTGCATGTCTGTTTTAACATATTTTCACTAGTATAATTTTTTATGAATGAATTTTATATTATGACCGCCTAATTTCTATAATCTTTTCACAATAATCTTCATAATTTGTTCAATTTGAACATTTTCTTTTGTCAAATATGATATAATTTTACTATTTAACTTAGACGAGTCTGTTCACGAGCTTAGTAATGTTCAAGCTTGGCTCGTTTACTAAACGAGCCTAAAAATTGTGCTCAGGCTTGGTTCGTTTACTAAACGAACGAGCACGAGCCGAGCTCTTAACGAGTTGAGCTCTTAACGAGCCGAACCCGAGCCTACTCACGAACGACTCGGTTCATTTGCAGCCCTAGACTGAATCACCTCAATCATATCACCATATAAATCTCATAATACTATCCCAATGCGGTCAATAAATCACCAACGCTCTCAATATGGATAAGGAAAGCTAACCAAATCAAAACACGGAGAGCACATGAACACTACTCTCATGAACGACCACATAAGGGTCAAGAAACAGAGCAAGGGAAAAGAGGTCTCAATGTTAAACCAACGGATAACCAAGACAACAATGTCAAGGTTAAAAACACCCACCAGTGATTAGGGAGACACCCGAACAAAATAAACCAAAAGCGAATGGTCGAGAGTAAAAGTCATAAAAAGATGAATCCCAAGAATTCAATAGTTTTAAGAAAAAAGTTTTTAATACTCGAACCAATCCATTCGGCATCCATGCCCCTAACATGTGGGAAAAAAAAATCTAAATCACCTAGGTGGTGACATCAAGCAACCAAGAAGAGGAAAAGGCAACACTATGTGTGTGCACTAAAGAACAAGCCTCGTAGTCGAGACTTAGGGCTTGTTTTATTTTAAGTTTGGTTTAGTCTTGTCTTGTTTTTGCTTTTTTTCAAAGACCAAATGGACTTTGGTTTTATAATTTAAGACCAAATGTTTTTCCTAGGTGGGGAAAAGGCAACACTATGTGTGTGCACTAAAGAACAAGCCTCGTAGTCGAGACTTAGGGCTTGTTTTATTTTAAGTTTGGTTTAGTCTTGTCTTGTTTTTGCTTTTTTTCAAAGACTAAATGGACTTTGGTTTTATAATTTAAGACCAAATGTTTTTCCTAGGTGGGTCCCGCATTCCACTACACATCATCTTTTCTCTCTCTCTTTTTCTATATATATATATATAATTCATGTTGGACCCCTACTCTCTTTCTTTCTATATAGGATAATTTGCACTAACACCCCCTGAAGTTTGCATCTATATATATTTTCAAAAACATATAAATTCGAAATATATATATAAAATTTGAAAAATATATAAATTCGAATATATATATATTTCAAAAAAAAAATTCAAAATATATATATTTTCAAAAACAAAATTCAAAAAATTATATAATTTCGAAAAACATATAATCATTTCAAAAAATATGTATATTTTCGAATTTATATAATTTTCAAATTATATATATATATATATATATTCGAATTATATATATATATTTCAAATTTTATATATTTTTTGAAATTTATATATGTTTTTCAAAATTATATAATTTTTTGAATTTTATTTTAGAAAATATATATATTTTGATTTTTTTTTTGAAATATATATATTCGAATTTATATATATTTCAAATTATATATATATTTTTTAATTTTTTATATATATTTTTAAATTTATATATGTTTTTCGAAATTATATAATGTTTTGAATTTTGTTTTTGAATATATATATATTTTGAATTTTATATATATTTTTTGAAATATATATATTCGAATTTAAATATTTTTCAATTTATATATATATTTTCGAATTTTATATATATTTTTTGAAATTTATATATATTTTTCAAAATTTATATATTTTATTCTAATTTTATATATTTTTTCAAAATTTAAATATTTGTTTTCGAATTTTATACATTTTTTTGAATTTTATATATTTTTTCGAATTATATATATGTTTTTCAAAATTTTATATATTTGAGGTTGGGGCATAATGGTCATTTCACATTATCCTTAATATTTTCGAATTTTATGAAGGGTATTTTGGTCATTTAGGGTGTCATGGCAAGCAAAACCAAACCTCAGGGGGTGTTAGTGCAAATTACCCTTTTATATATATATATAATTCATGGTGGGCCCCGCTGACCACTATTCTTTACTCTCTCTTTTTATATATATATATAATTCATGGTGGGCCCCGCTGGCCACTACTCTTTACAAAACCAAACAAAACCAAAATAGCCAGACAAAACCAAACCAGACCAGAAATCAAACGGGCCCTTAGAAATGTAAGGAAGCCAAGGTGAAACAAGAAGACACCTTTCAAAACACTGCAGGTCGAGATCTTGAGAAAGAAGTCTCGGAATCTCGAGAAATGTTAAAAGTAAGTTTTCTTTTAAAAATCCACACTGTGAAAATGACCGTCTTGCCCCCGGTCTCCGTCATTCGCCCTCACCGGTTTTTAGAAGTTAAAAATCTTTTTAAAGAGGATCCTAAGATCATTTTTTAAAGTACAAAAACTTATTGTGGCTACGGGGATAGGCGAAAATGGATTTTTCCTTTAAATAAGAAACAATTTGTTTTCAAAACTTGAAAAACGTCGTTTTCGAAAGATAACCTGATAAGAGTGACTACAACTCCAAGGAAGAACACAATCACTAAGGATGCTAAGGTTCCTAAATGGTCGTTGCTACGAAAACAAATAAGTTCAATTAGCACCTAGTATAACTCAACCAAAATCTTAAAAGTACGGTTGATAATCCATTCCTCAAAAGGTGAAAGACACCTAATGGTCAATACCACACAATCAACTAGGTTCACAATCTCATCACCCGCCTTCTCTAAGGCCTCAACTCACAGTTGATACTAAAATCCACCACTGGTCTCAACTTTCCAAAGATGTCACTAATCCCACATACTTAACCCTCAAAGGGCATAAAAATACATAATCACAAGTATAATAATTTACATTTTATTATACTTTAACAATTACTGCATATAAATCATATCTTCACTTTATCCACTTTTAGTTGAGCATTATATTAAAATATAAATTTATTTATCAACATTTATAATAAACATGCTCCAATATCACATATAATGATATCATGATCTACATGTAGAATGAAATCACATAACGGCAATATGAATGCAATGTGACTCAACACCACCTCATAGTACATACCCTATCCACTAATATGCATACAGGGCCTCAATAAAAATCATGCATCAACACAAATATGTACTGCATCATATTTCTGAATAATATTGTCAAAAATGTCAACAAAAATATCATAAATCCTTTAACATGTTTTTAAATCACAATAAAACAATAATCAACAAGGATATAATCTTATACACAATTCATGTTTTAAATTCATTAATTCTTTATAATTTATGAGACGAATAAAAGGGAACTAGAGCGGCGTCTAAGTTTTCACGTCCCTCACTTCAACGTATCCCCTAACATATTTTAAATTCCGTAAAACACAAGCAAAATGATAAACTAATATCACGTTCTAAGTTCAACTCCAACCTTTACAAATTTCACAAACCCACTTTAAATTTCAAGGGGGTACTAGGCCACCAATTCCCATTCAGTTCAAATAGGATTTAATTTCGCAGGAAAATAATCATTTTATTTCTCAAATTAATTATTATCTCCTGCTTCGCTTCTAACCCATCTATAGACATCTTATTTCACAAAAATATATATAAAATAAAATAATAGCTTGGACGGGATTCGCACACCCAAGCCACAGTAAACGATACGGAAGTGAGAAAATTTTTCTCACCTCAAAATGCACGTCACGCTCTAAACCGTCATGTCCGCAACCGAACGAGATACACCGACCCATCGCCTAAGATGTACGCTCTAATCTGTCCAAAATAATTTTGCCCGAAGTGGGGCCCGCTGTGAACAGTGCCGACACCTGAAAATGGGGCCCGCCAACCAAAGTTATTCGATTGAAATTCCGAATACACTAAAACGTCCACCTCAACAACCTATTCAATATATACAAAACCCATTAGCAATACATAAATGGAATTGAACAAATCGGGGAAAAACCGAAACAAAATTTGTACCTAAAAATCGAATTTCCCGACAAACCGCTTAACGAAAAATTATGAAATTTTAGTATGTCATACTTGGCACCGAGACGCAACTACCCTCCGAAAAACACGGTCATCGGAGCTCGGGAAGTCGACCAAACAGGGGGGAGAAGTTATGGCCGAAACTGGACCACCAGCGCGACCCATCTTCGACCACCTGCTCGCCTCAGCCGCCGCGAACCGTCGCCACTGCCCCTAGCTGGCGATCCACCAATCCGGCGAAGCTCTTCTCTCATTTTCCCCCTCGCGCAACGACTCTCTCTTTTCTCCACTCGCGCGACAACTCTCTCTTTCTCTCTCCGACGGCGAGTTACTGTAGGAAGGAGAAGAAGTCGCCGCGCCATTGAAGAGAAGAAGAAGAAAAAACAGGTTGTGTGTGATGTGTAAGTTCTGTGAGCCGGCCCTAAACACATATATCCATACATACATATATCTGAAATATATATATAATAACTTAAAATAATTATATATATATGCATAATTAATTCCGAAAAAAAATCCCGAAAGCTCCTAAATAATAATACCGAACCCGAAACGTCAACGGGAGTCTAAATAAATAATATAAGCCTAAATAAATACTCCGAGTACAAAACATAACCATTGGAACACATAACACTTCCGAACTCACCGAAATCCCAAGCACTACTAAATAATCCCATTTATCAAATAAATCTACTAACACGTATCAAGTAGATCACAAAGCACAGTCACAGATTCATACACATATAGAAAACAAGTACTAATACCAAGAAATAATCAAACAGGGCAAGTAAGAACACTAAGCGCTACGTCAAATCCCTAATAGCACTAATGTCGTAACCGAACAACTGAGTCGGAACCTTAAACGTCGGACAAATAAAATGTGCCGCCACCCAGTCGAAGTACCAAATGTTAAACGTTGAAACGAAACCGTGTAGTCGACAATAAGAAAGTCCACGAAGTCGTCAAGGAAAATTCGTAAAGTCGTCCAGTCGACTTTAAACGTAATCGCGAAAAATTTACATGCGAAATACCAAGAATAACCAGGACGTCATGAACAAGTGACATCACAACCGAAAATAAATCGAAAAAAATTTCAGAAAAGGAAAAAATAACATGGGGTGTTACATTTCTCATCAGGATCTTGTATTTGAATCTTTGTAAATAGAAAATAAACCTCTTTTTCAATTTTACTTTTAAACTTAGAACTTACCCGATAAACTCTAATAAAAAGGCATGAGATCAAGGTCATAACTGAACCTATTGGTCTGTTGGAGCCTATGTGTGGCAAGGAATGTTAGACACCTTATCATTCTTAAAGCTTCCATAAGACAAATCTAGAAAGCATAAGCACATGAAGATTGAGGATCAAGAGATAGAGGAGACCACCTCACGAACTATGTTACATGGACTCGGCTACAAGTGTCGAACACGGGTATGTATCCTAGTGTCGGACGTGTCAAATATCTAATAGAATGACACATGGACACGACTAAATTTATATTTCATTTAATATTTTTATTATATTCTTTGGTGTACAACAATGTCTTTATCAAAAATAGTGTTCAAACTAGACATTTCAGTCATTTGAAGTAATAAGAGAGCAACATGAGACCATTTGGATCGAAATTTAGGTAAATGTCCTACCAAAATTGTCGGACAAATGTCCCATACCCATGTCCGACTAATATGTGTTGGAGACGGGTACTTCACCTACTTTAGAAGAGTCCATGTAACATAGCCCACGAGTATAATCAGATAAAAGTATTTAGTCATTGTACAAGAGAGAAAGTGTTTACAATTTAACAAAATAATGAACATATTATCATTCTTAAAGCTTCCATAAGACAAATCTGGAAAGCATCAGCGCATGAAGATTGAGGATCAAGAGATGTCGAGAACAAATTTTATTACTTTTTTACCTAGACTCGATCATTAAGAAGTAAGGAAAATTGTTAGAGAGGGTCTAAACTTAATTATTTAAATCCTTTAACAGTATACATGTTATGCATGCATTTATACACATTTCAGTCTTGGGAAGAACTACTAATTCCAAATATCTTACTGTGATTATGTTCCGATACACAATATTTAAATCAAGAAAATATGCATAGACGCCCAATATCATGAGTACTTGCTTTTAGTTGTATACAAAACTTGTTCCTCCGCGAGCGGAAGTCAGATTGACCCCAACATAATTTAAGGTGCTTCGGGGCTCTGCTGACCCAATGTGATTTAGAAAGATAATTTTGATTCCAAAAATATCAGTGAACCCACTTCCCTTCGTTTTTGAATAAGATTAATACGCCAGCCACAAAGTACCAATCTTCTTGATAGTTCAAGATGATTTCGTTCTCTACATTTCCCTCAAGCACAAAAGAATAAATTGTTCTTGCCTTAGTCTACAGTTTCACAAACAACCCGATTTCTTGAAACAGACATGCATGATAGTTTTATGCATTTTAAATAGAATAATGAAAAGAAGATACTTTGTTGTAGCATATTAAGTTAAGCTTTCAAATTTTAAGGGAAAAAAAAGGAGAGAAAATATTTACTTACACGGCACCTGTGCTGTCCAGAAGCGTCAACCCAAATAATGCGAACTAGTATGACATCTTGTTGTGGAGCATTGGCCTCTATCTTCACATAGTTGGGAGATGCAGCAATATTTGAATACAAAGATTTGACAGCTGAATTAATCTTGTAAAATTGTTTTGCATTTTCCGAGAAGATGTCTTTAACCGCTTCAACAGCTTCAGGAATTGAGAGATCACCATCCATGCATGCATCTTTCAGAACAGAGAAGACAACTTCACGTGCTTTCTTGGCACCTGCATGGATGATAGATTTACCTTGGAAATGCTTCTTTAATTCCTCCAAGTACATACACTAATTGTCTGTTTCACTAATTTGAACCATTAAGAAAATTTTAAAATTCCAAAGTAGTTTTTGATTGTTCAAAACATAACGATAATGTTTCCAATAATAGTGTTAACTCTTTGAAAGTTGGATTCCGAAAGCTTTTCATCTTGAAGTTTCCTTATTATTTAAAACAAGTTAAGTTAGTCCCTTATTTTCCTTTTTTCTTAAATTCGAGTTAAAGGCTGAAATATACAAAACTTGAGGCCTGAAGAAGGCTCAATAAACAATGTTCAGTCAACTGGTGCTTTGATGTTTTTGTTCCATTAGTGAAAGCATGAGACCAAATAAATAATGAAAATAAGCATATTCTTGTCGGAAACATTTTCCAGAAATGGCAACTGGCTCGGCAAGAATCTCTAAGTTTGCCATCATCGGAACCCAAGAAAAAAAATGTCTCCCTCTCTAACAAGTTCCAATCTCTAGAATCACAAAACCCGTTTTCTGACTTAAATCAGATGTATTCGTTTGAACCTAAAGGAGCCATTAATTATGCGATGATGACTTCTGGCAAGCAAAACGGTGTGGTATGTGAAACACAGGCCAACTAGTACACTGTACACCCACTAGAATAGCATATCATTTATAATTGAAAATACTTTAAGCAAAATTGAAGACCAAAACTTGTCAGGAGGTCGTACAGAAAACCTGAACAACTCCAAATAAACAAAGTATGTGAGTTTAGACAGAGAAGGCCTAATCTCATTGCAGCTAACCGAAATAGCTAAGAGAAATAACCAAACAACTCCAACTCAATGGAAAATGTGAAGTTAGGCAAAGAAGAATGCCTAATCTCGCTGTAACAAACCAGAATACTGTGCTGAGATAAAGTTATGACTCCACATTGTTCTTTCAACCCTCATACCAAAGTGACAAGAAAAAACAAATTTATTGAAACATCTGCAAAAGGTTGTAATGTAAATTCTTGGGATATGAGAATCCAGCATAGCGCAATCAAACATGCTATGACTGGTATTCGTTAAATACTACCTATTCTGTTTTAGTTTCTACTATGTTGTGGCATTATATCTTTCAATTTAGTTACTTGCACCAACGATAACTACTAAAGCAAATCTCCTTCAGGATGTAACAAAATGAACTGGCTACTGCACATACTTTTCAAGAGATCCATCATTGTTACCAAAATGAGTAGAACATTGTTTGATAATCACTTTTACAAACCTAAGTAGAAAGTTTCAGGAAAGCTGCAGCCATCAGTGCTAAACATCACCTGCAAGTTGAATTACACAAAACAACTAAATTCCCAGAAGCAAGTAAACTATCTGATGAATATAAATAGTGCTTACTAAATTTACATAGATAATGATGATGAGTTATTCCTAAATAAACATAAATTTGTTATATAAGACTTTGCCATGCTTTCTATCAGGTTGTCATACTGGACGTTGTGTCAACTCTCTTCTTAATACAGGCATACAAATATAATTGAGCCCTTATATCATTTATTAAGTATCTTAGGGTGCTATTGTCTTTGTATCAATGACACAAAGATACCAAAAAATTAAATACTTTAGTCAGTTTCATAAACAGAATCTTTGCAAGAAAGAAGTAGATTTTGCTCCTAAATTTGACAAACTTGAGTGCGGGCTGAGTGCTTAATCTCTTTCCAGTATCTCTTGAAGTGCAAGTGCTTTTACCTTCTTTATTGGAGCTTCCTCTAACAGTCCTTTGACTGAAGATATCATCCCATGGAAGCTAAGCCTAGGAACCGCTAAACCAAAATCCAGATATACCTGAAATTGAAGGCAATATTTTTTGTTAGGGAAGTAGCAAATTCAACATCAAGGATGGGTCAAAAAGGTTTTTCTGTGGAATCTTCAAGCCTCTTACTTGAGGATAGACGGAGGCTAGATACGATGCTTCCTTTGAGAACGGATAAGATGCATGTAAAAGCACTAAACGACACTTCGAGAATCTTTTGTCCTCAAGAAGGTTGCGTAAATGAAGGGGATTGGACAGCCTCAGATCCAAATCGTTGTCTCCAAAACTAAGGTTAGAGAAGATGAGTAAATACATTCAATTTAGAGACAGAAAAAGTATTACCAAAAGATCACACAAATTGCATTATTGTCTGTTCTATTTAGGACAAGAAAAGAAGGGGAGAAGTAATGTTGCATCTTGAAAGAGCAACCTGAAAACCAAAACTGTTACTTTCTCAGAAATCATATGAACATAAAGTGAAGCAACTCAACAATCCTTTAAATATCTGTTACCCTGTGTGAATCTGCATTGGCAAGTCAAAACATAGAGCAACCTCCAAACTACGAGTGAAGATATAGTCAATAAAGTTTTTGTTTGTGATGCGGACGGGCTTCCCAGCTGGAAATGGATGTTGATTAGAATATCATGCCATGAACTTCTAACCCACTAAAATTCCATTTTCAATTGCTAAAGCTCACCATGTAAAACTTCATATAGACTCTCCTCAGCCTCCTTCCTCGTGACATTTGTATTAATGTCAAGGCCACTGCGATATGCAGCTATGCTTTTCAAGCCAACAAGTTTATGAGCATCTGTAACAAAAGGATAAGGAGACCAAATGGAAAAGCACAATTTTTTGTATACCAATATAACACATAACACCAGAGAATTTTCCTAGAAATGTGAAAGGATATGATTTCAGCCTTCCTACAAAGGTTTCAATGAACGTGTCCAATGTCCACGTAGATCTTTCTGGATGTCCCTAAATAAGAATACAAAAGTAAAAGAACTTGTTGAAGTATCATTGAAAGGAAAAAGAAATCTAATTATATGAGAAAGCTTGAGATTTTTTACAATATATTCGAAAGAACCCTTGATTACCAGATAACCGAAAAGAAAAAAGGGGAAAAAACAAGACGAAAACTCAAGTTTAAACAAGTATGTGAGCTTACTTCGGACTAAAAATGATGATGACGATAATAATGATAATGATCTTGAGGGGTGTAGCTAATATGTACATACACATAAGCACTGAATAATTGTGATTACAGTGCCCAGGTTTCGCTGCATGCCTTACATTGCCTATGAATTACAAGAAATCAAATACTAAACAAGATAGGTTAAAGTAGCAGCTTTAAATATTAGAAATGAAGGTTTTTGAAAAAAATAAATGCAACACTTTATTCTTGGATGCTGAACCCATTTAACTAACATGACTGGCGTTCTAAATGTAATCCTTCTACAAACTCAAACCTCTAAAGCTAAAATGCATGTGGCTTCTTGCTCCTTGATCAATTGGACTTTAGTCCAATCTGCTGAGTCACATTTGGAGTGAACAATTAATTTGATGACACGTCAATGATCCGATTCTTATATTATGTTCGCTAAACAACCAGATAAAAATTATAACCCCTATCATCCGCTAATAAATCAATCCAACATAATATAATATGTAATATGCTATAAATATATTATCAAACTCTATAACTAGTAATATTTGTATATCAAGATGATTTAGCATTTTTTTTCCTTCTTACTTTATTATCTCTAATCTTTCTTACTCTTATTATTATATTCCTCTAACAAAGTGCCAAATACCCAACTTTTTTTCTTTCTTCATATTTTATTTGTCATTTCCAGCTCTTTTCATTTTTTGTTTCCTAAGCCTTGTATGGCGACCTCTTTTGACACTGAATTTTAAAATCAAAATATTTTGATTATTCACAAATCGGCTATGGATGCATTCATAACTAATCGATCAGGTTATTAAATTGGACCGAATCAAAAGAATTGCATTATGGCCTTATTTGATTTGGATCAGACAGCCTGATCCAATCTGCATGTAATTTTTTGTAGGTCTACTCTAGTCTCATAAAACTGAAAACAAGAACATATATAGACAAACAACTGATCTTGTCCAAGGTAATGACTTGAATTACAATTGATTTTTTGCCATGGTAGGTGCAAATGATTGTCAGTGTTAGCCTCTACTAGAAATAAAAAGGATATAAAATAAAGCAACTTGAGATAGGAAAGAAATCCAAGGTCTTAGTTTTCAAATCAATTGGTAATACGAGTAGATTAGATACAGTAATATCTCAAATACGATAATAGTGAAGTTCATTTGAACAAAATAACACTTGAACAAATGACCATGTAACAGACTGTAACACTTGAAAACAGTCACCCAGTAATGTTCTGGACTTTAGTCAGCGTTAACAACCATCTAATATATGTTGTTAGAGTGTGTATAGCTTTAATATTTAAACCCTTCAATGTAGATCGTAACTTGTGGCCCTCTTTTGGTTCAACAGGTGGTTCAATATTAATTACCAGGGTGATGGTGAGGTTTGAACACAAGCTTTTGCTCCCCCTGATACCATGTTATCAATCATCTACTCTAGAAGCTTTAAGCTGTCGGATAATGTGTAATTTTAATACTTAAGTTCTTCAAAAAGGACCAGAGCAAAGACTATAGTACCGGTGACTACATAATACATACAGAGATAGACATGTTATTAAGTACATACAGACATAAACATGAGAAAAGGATTCTTCTGATCAGACTGTAACTTCAAGAGTGTTTTGAGAAACTTTTTAATATTAACATAGTAAACAAGAATTTTGCCTAATTAAAATATCAGCAGATGCCCAAAAAGGTTTGCCTGGCAGATTACTGCAAGATTATATATATATATATACATATATATGTAAACCAAGCATTAAATTCGGTTAACCAAGAGCCAAGGAACAAATAGGATAATATAGTGATGTCCGATGAAATGCACTTGCAAAGTAACAAAAAAATTGTTCAAAACTATTGTAATATTATATCTGTAGGTGAAAATAAAGGTATCTCACTTCATTGAGAATGTTCTCAGCTAACCGCTCAATTCTCAAAATTCTACCAACAAATGGTGCAAAGCTCTGGTGCCACTCGATGTCATGCCGTTTGTCCAGGTTGATCCCATCATCAATGAGTAGGGCAGAAATTTTTGCAGCTTTGAAGCATACCGAGCAAATGGATTGCAATCCAGAACGCCTACGATGTTCTAGAACACTTTGCACGGATAACTCGCACTGATACAGTTCAGCAATATCCCTCAGACCTCTCTGCGATGCACATATCACTACTTTCAGACTAAAATCTCCACAACCCAAATTTTCAATTTCAGTCAAGTATCAACTATTTAATATCTTGATATGTCACGGCAAAATGGCAATTAAATCATATGCAACACAGCTGTTCCAGGTTCGCAAAGACAAAAGTGTAACAGTGACATGACGCAAAATATTACTTGTTCTTTAGAACCATTAAAGCAATAACCACATATTGGAAAATTGTAGAGGTAAATGTTATTGAAAGAAATTAGATTCATTACTCGGAACTCTTTACTAATTGTTACCAGAATTATTAGGCACTACTAAAGCTTTCTAAAAAATCTTGTCACTCACAGTCATTTCATTGCACAGCTACACATTGACACCTCTGTTAAATTTTAAGTTGTAGTTTTTCCATACATAGAAACATAAATACCAACATGTGTTGTTCATTAAGCTGATAGTGGAATTCAACTATAGTACTGTTTGGAATGAACTAAATCTACCTACATATATATATATATATATATATATATATGTATGCATCCAATAACATATTAAGCATATGAATTGATCGGTGAGTGGAAATTCAATTGAGTGATCAATTATCACATTTTCAGTAATTGATTACAAAATTCTATCATGGAAAAGAAATAAAATTAAAATCATAAAGCATTTTCAAATATGTATATTTTCGCTGCCAGTATAACAAATTGAATCGCGAATGAACCATCTGAGATTGCAATTACTGTTAAATCATGTACAAGTAAATATAATTTGAAAATCTTATAAGATTGAAACCTCTGAAAGATTTTACGTGCTTGTCTATTTTATATGTAGATATAACCATACACACAACGTTTCTTATATCGAGACTAAATCAAGTGCAGATTTCGAATATAGTATAATCTGGGGTGACTACATATATATATATATATATTTCAAGTAGACTAAATACTCATATATATACATGTATATATTGATTGGGAACAGATTAAGCTATGTGAATGAAGTAAGATTGGTACCTTGAAGACGATGGTGTGGGGTGCGTAGGATAAGGCATCGCCAGTGGCTTCAGAGAAGCAGTTGAGGAAAGGGATGGTGGAGTCTAGGGCTACAATATTGTGCGCGTGGGCGTCCACCAGCTCCACATTCTCAACCGCTTCTCTCAGCTCTGCAAACTGGTCCATTTCTCTTTCTCTCACTAAAACTTTCAAGGCTCTCAAGTCTCAGCAGAGTAACCAGTCTTACTTTATATATGTGTATATACACATAACTTTATAGTATGAGTCTATTTATCCGGGTTTTAAAAAGACAAGAGGGTCAGATATGGCATAAAATTATCTTTCTCTCACTAAAACTTTCAAAGCTCTCAAGTCTCAGCAGAGTAACCAGTCCTGACTTTATATATGTGTGTGTATACACACAACTATATAGTATGAGAGTATTTATCCGGATTTTAAAAAGACAAGAGGGTCAGATATGGCATAAAAAATGGAGCCCGATGCCGACACTCTTAAGGCATTATTTTTCCCAAATGGACAATACTACTTATTTTCCACGGTGATATGTGAGATGATGAAATTGGACTCGATACATTAACAAGATTTCATTTAAAAGAGTTCGGGTTGAACATAAAAGGATCAAGGGATAAAAAGAATCGGGTCGTGTTCGGGTCAAGTCCGTGCAATTCGAACCCAACTCGAAATTAATTAATCATGTCAAATAGGTCGGGTTGATACGTTTACTTGAACTCAACTCGTTTAAAAATTAAAATGGTAAATTAGAATATTATGGAAGGGTAACAATGTCATTTAATGAAAACCTAGGAGCCCGTCTTTTTTTTATGTAGTGTCAGTTGATTTTGTCTAGTAATAAGGTTGGAGAAGGAAACTGAATATTACTTTTTTTTCTTTTGTGTATAATCAAAAGAGATTTTGATTTATATTATATTAATTGAAGTGATTTGTAATGTTATATTATTTGTATTTATATTTTTGGCTTATCTAAATGGTTATGGGGGGAATCTTACAAAAAATTATCTTTGTGACATGTCAAAATTAATTAGAGTTTTTTTAAACACGTCAAAAAATTTGTGTCAGGTTGAAACTAACACGACCCAATTTGTTAAACGGATTATACAAGTCGTGTCATGTTACCTGTTTAAATAACAGGTCGTGTTAGTGTTTAATATTTTTTATACGAATATTAATCGTGTCGTGTTCGGATCGAGACATTTCGTATTCGGGTCGACACGAACACAACCTGATAACTTGAATTGCCAACCCTAGTGATATGGTCCAATATGAGGATAATATTTAGGTATTGTCCCATGAGATGTGATATGGTCCAATACAAGGATAATATTTAGGTATTGTCCCATGATAATCAATTTCGTCCTCCGTACTGATATAATCCAATATAATTTGGACATGCTAAATTTTTTTATAAAAGAAAGATAGAATAAAAATAGGAATTAGTGGCAATTCTTTTTTAAAAAGATTTTAGTCATGTGTCCAATGTATCGGACCATATAAATGGAGAGGACGAACTTAATTCTCATGAGACAAAATCTAAGTATTGTTTTTTGGACACATGACTAAAAAATATTTTTTTAAAAATTGAACATAAAATTCATAAATATACAAATCAAAATTAATTTATTTTAAAAAATATTTTTACTACATACCCAACTTACCTGTATTGAATCACATGACCGATAAGCACGAAACTTCGTCTATCAGGACATAAGTTATGTCCTGACCAAATTGGTCTCTCAAATTATGGCACCTAAAATTTTGTGACATGGGTGGTGAAATATTTTATTAATGTATCCAATGGAATAGCATTGTAATATGACTTTTTTATTTTTAAAAAATTATTCTTCTTGTATTGAATTAATAAAATAAGGTATAAAAAATATTTCATAACACAGTCTACTAAAGAAAGATACATAAGAATAGAGATGAAAATTAATGTCCGATTAATTTTTAATAAAGTATAATAAAAGTTAATTTTTTTCAGAAAACTAAGGCCCTGTTTGGTTCGCGGTCCAGTCCTATGTGGTCTGGTCTCATAATGGCTTTTTTGGGACCGGACACTGTTTGGCAACACGGTTCCAAAAAAACAAGGACCACTTAAGACCAAAAAGGATAATTTGAGACAACAAAAAATGATGGTCTCAAGTGATCTTATATACAATTGTCTTAACAGATGGGACCATAAAATTTGAAAAATATATATAATTTGAAAATAATATATAAAATTAAAAAAATAATATAAAAAATTTGAAATATATATATATATATATATAATTCAAAATTAATATATAAAATGCAAAAAATATATTTAAAATTTGGGAAAATAAAAAAATTCCAAAATAATAGAAAAAATAAAAAAATAATGTATAAAATTCAAAAATAATATATATATTTTAAAATAATGTATTAAATTCGAAAAAAAAATATAAAAATCAAAATTAATATATATAATTTAAAAAATAATATATAAGTTTTGAAAAATAATATAAAAAATGGGAAATAATGTATAAAATTTGAAACAAATATAAAATTCAAAAATAATATCCAAAATTAGATATATATATATATATATATATATTTGAGAAAATATAAAAAATTTGAAAATAATATAAAAAATAAAAAATAATATATAAAATTCAAAAATAATATAAAAATTCAAAATAATTTATAAAATTTGAAAAATATATTATTTTTGAATTTCTTATATTATTTTCAAATTTTATATACTTTTCATACTTAATATATTTTTTGAATTTTATATATTATTTTTTTATTTTTTGTATTATTTTCCAAACATAAGACCAAACAGCTTGAATAAGACCATAAGACCAGACAGTTTTACCAAACAGATTTTCAGAACACCACCCAAATAAGACCAGATCAAACTGGATCAGATAAGACCAGACCAGACCAGATAAGAACAGACCGAACCGCCTACCAAACGGGCCCTAAAAGGTCAAATATGGACTATTGTTTGGGACCATAGAGTACATGGTAGTATAATTATTTGGTTTAATTGTGAAATATTTGATTCGCTCGAAGTAATATAAAAGGTTAAGGCCCTGTTTGGTTCGCGGTCCGGTCCCATGTGATCCGATCTCATAATGGTTTTTTTGGGACCGGACACTGTTTGGCAACACGGTTCCAAAAAAACGATTCCAAAAAAACAAGGACCACTTGGGACCAAAAGGGCTAATTTGAGACAACAAAAAATGATGGTCTCAAGTGGTCTTATATATAATTGTCTTAACACATGGGACCATAAAATTTGAAATATATATATAAAATTAAAAAATATATATAATTTGAAAATAATATATAAAACTAAAAAAATAATATAAAAAATTGAAATAATGTATAAAATTTGATATATATATAAAATTCAAAATTAATATATAAAATGCAAAAAATATATTTAAAATTTGGGAAAATAAAAAAATTCCAAAATAATAGAAAAAATAAAAAATAATGTATAAAATTCGAAAATAATATATAAATTTTGAAAAATAATATAATTTTTTTAAAATAATGTATTAAATTCGAAAAAAATATATAAAAATCAAAATTAATATATAAAATTTTAAATATATATATAATTTAAAAAATAATATATAAGTTTTGAAAAATAATATAAAAAATTTGAAATAATGTATAAATTTTGAAAAATATATAAAATTCAAAAATAATATACAAAATTAGATATATATATTTGAGAAAATATAAAAAAATTGAAAATAATATAAAAAATCAAAAATAATATATAAAATTCAAAAAATAATATAAAAATTTGAAATAATTTATAAAATTTGAAAAATATATTATTTTTGAATTTCTTATATTATTATCAAATTTTTTTATATTTTTTCAAATTTTATATATTTTTCATACTTAATATATTTTTTGAATTTTATATATTATTTTATTATTTTTTGTATTATTTTCCAAACATAAGACCAAACAGTTTGAATAAGATCATAAGACCAGACAACTTTACCAAACAGATTTTCAGAACACTACCCAGATAAGACCAAACTAGACCAGACCAGATAAGACCAGACCAGACCAGATAAGACCGGACTGGACCGCCTACCAAACGGGCCCTAAAAGTTTATTTCACACGGGAATCAAATAATAGGCCAATCATTATTACACTATATATAAATTGAATATTATCCTTTCACCTAACCATATAAAAATTTGGATTAAACCATGAACCATTTCACTTTATATAAATAGCTTTTGCATAAATTATTCTGATTATGTTCAAATTTGATTATATTTTTAACCAAATTTGGATTAATGCAGTTATTTATTAATGGTAGATTGAAATGAATGATCCGAAGTTTAATTTTATTCACCAACAGTACTCACTCTAAAAAAAATAGGTGGAACTTTGAATGAAGCTTAAATTAGAAAGTATCTTTCTAATCCAAGTCCACTGTAAATTCCTCACACCCACTTACTTACCTAGAAAAAAGCCTTAACGTTCATTTCGTGGGGTGACATTTTGTATATATTGAACTCAAATCCTTCTTCACATCAAACAGAAAAGACAATTTTCAGAAAAATTAAATTAAGAAGTAATGGAAACCCTAACACTCTTTGTGCTCACCTTTGTCACCCTCTTCGTTTCAGGTATGAAATGTTATTATAGTTTTGTGTCAAATGATCACAAGAAACAGTTTTAGGTGATCAGTCGTGTGACATTATAATAGATTACATGCATTTCTTTTCATTTTCATTTTTTTTTAAAATAATGGTTAGAAAAGTAAGATTTCTTTCAATTTTAATCTATCATAATTTGTTTCCAAAAACAATAACACATGTTACCTTTTTTTCCCTTCATTCCTTTCCTTATGTTTGGGTCTATTCGGTTGCGTAGTTTTGAAATTGCGTTGGAATTGAATTAGAGTTGAAAGAAATTGTAAATCCAATGCAATTCCAAATATAATTTTCGAATAAGTATTGGAATTCAAGTATGATTGAATTTTAATCTCAAATTCAATTTAAATATATAACATATATGCATGTGTTATCTCCTTAAAATTATTATTTATTTATTTTTCCCAAGTCTTGAATTCTTTTCGACTTTAACACTTCTTCTTCCTAAAAAGTGTGACCACTCTTTTTCTTATTGCATAATCTTTTCTCTTTTTCTTATTCAATTACTATGCAATTTTATAACGATTTGTCCATATTCTACGTTTTAAAATTTTTTGTTTTGAAATTTTCCTTTTTTTTTATTTTTTATTTGTAATTTGTGTGACCTGATATTGAATACGTGTTTATTACCACAGTCCTCTTTTAACCCCTCTTTTAAAGCTTATTGTGTCGCTTGATATGTAAATTTGAAAATAGTTTTTTTAAATTTGAAACAAAAAATAACACAAAAAGTATGATTATTTCCGTTTTCGGAAAAATGTTTTAGAAAACGCATTTAAAAAAATGTTGTTCTTACATAATTATATGTTAGTGTAGTTGTTAAAATAATTCTCTGCTTAAGAATTGATTTTAGATGTAAACATTTTATGCACAATCAATCAATACACACCATTCATGTGCCAATATATAACTTTTTAAATTGCATTGCATGCAGGGGCTCACTCAACTACATTCACAATCCTAAACCACTGCCCCTACGCTATTTGGCCCGCAACACTAACCGGTGTGGGCAAACCCCAACTATCCCCAACCGGATTCGAATTAGCAACCGGAGCATCCACATCCATCAATGCTCCACCCGGGTGGTCGGGTCGAATCTGGGCCCGATCATGGTGCGGAAAGGACAACACCGGAAAATTCTCTTGCCGGGTCGCGGATTGCGGGTCGGGTCAAATCCAATGCAACGGAGCCTCCTCCATCCCACCCGCCACTGTAGCCGAATTCACCTTAAATGGATCCAACGGGCAAGATTTCTACGACGTGAGTCTCGTGGACGGCTTCAATTTACCCATCATGATCACGCCCCAAGGCGCGAATTGCAAGACAACGGCTTGCCCCGTGGATATCAACTCGAATTGCCCGAATGAACTATCCATAAAGGGTATAGATGGAAAATATACAATTGGTTGCAAGAGTGCGTGTTTGGCCTTTAATAAACCCGAATTTTGTTGTACGGGTAAATTTGCTTCACCACAAGCTTGTCAACCTTCGGATCACTCTAAATTCTTCAAGAGCAAGTGTCCAGAAGCTTATAGTTATGCTTTTGATGACAAGAGTAGTACTTTTAGTTGTGGTAGTGGAGTTAACTACCATATTGCATTCTGCCCATGAGATGTGTTATATAATTTAAAATATATACATATATATATGTATGTATAGCAATTGGGAGAGTTCACTAGTATAGAAATTATATTGTTTAGGTGATTGTTGATGTATTATATTTTTATCCTCTATTTTAGAAAATTAAAATGGATATATCGAATTCAATGTCGCTTGTGACATTGAATTATGGGGCCGCTTTGGCGATGTCAATGTAATTTTATAATTAAGCATTTTTTTATATTTATTCGAATACATTGAGGAGCTGAGAATGGATTCTAGGAGATTAAATTGTGTTTGGCAATGTGGTATGTATAGCAATTTTCATTATAGTATTATTTTTTCATAAGTATACTAATTTTTGTTTTTAATTATTATTCCAAACACATCTAAAATTCTTGCTTTCCAAATGGCTTTGTACTTTTCAAGTATTAAATAACCTCCGTTTGATTTGAGGAACTAATGCTCATAATTTTATCATGGTTTTTATGTCCCATCACAAAAAAAAAAAAAAACAAAAAAAAAAAAAAAAAAATCAGTTATAAGGTTGTAGATGTCCCACATATTACTTTTCACGCTAATAATTGTTTTTACTATATATATTTTTATATTAACTTAAGACACTCACTTGGCCCTCTTAAAATGTGAAGTAGATAATAATTGTTTTTAGAATTTTCACTTTCATCAATATTAGTTTTGTATATATACTAGGGAGGGCTACATATTTATACCTATATAAGTGCTTAAATAATTTTTCCAAACAAGGGTAAGGGGCCATGGGCCCATGGCCCACCATTTTTTTTTTTCTTCTATAAATAAGTATAGCATAAAATAATGAACAATAGACTCAATGATATTCCTGAATCCTGATATTAAGACCGATGAACACTTGTGATAAAAAAAATTAGAGCTTAAGATAACCAGCGTAATGACAATTGTACACACTGAAACAAGGTAGCTCATAATTCAGGGAGGTATGTTATTAATTGTAATCAAAGGGATTACCAATGGAATGTGTGACTTAGATGACATTCTTAATCTCATTAAAGTCGAACTTGTTTCTTCCCTGTTTAGTTTGTTTTCTTTCTTTGCTTGTGTCAAAAAAAATGTAAGTTTTTTGGGTATACATAGACTTTCAGATTTTAGCTTAAGAGTCAAATTATGTAGTTTCAAAATCAATATTTTATTTAATATGTTAATTTGGATATTAGAAATGCAATTTATTTGTCAAAATTATTTTTACTGCTTTCATGTAGGGTTGACAATTCGTGTTAACGGGTCGTGTTCATGTTCAACACGAAATGGCTAGACCCGAACACGACACGATTAATACTTGTGTCAAAAATATTAAATACTAACACGACCTGTTATTTAAACATGTAACATGACACGACCCGTATAACCCGTTTAAAAAATTAGGTCGTGTTTGGTTCAACCCGGCATGAAATTTTTAACCTAAAACATGTGGGTTATTGTACATCATTTTTTATTATTATTTTCTTATTTTCTGCAAAACTTTGATATATATATATATATATATATATATATATATATATATTCTACCACATACTTAGATCTAGCACCGCGGATCCAATGAATAACCCTAACCCAGAAGTGAAATAGCATAAATAAGAAGATCTGAATCCGTTTAATGAACTATACAGTCAAACTTATAACATGCCCTTGTTTGAATTACCAATAACATATCAAGAAAAAATATATATACCTATATAGATAGATCAAACAAGAAACAGAAAATAAATCAACAACAATAATAATAATACCAGAAAAAGATAAAATAAAATAACAGTTACAGTTATAGTTACAGTTGGACAATATGACATAGAAAATGAAGTGTGATAAGAAAAGAGGGAGAACACCGAAAACTGTATGAATGGGTGGGATATGCAAGAATCAATTACTGCATCTCTATGTGTATATGTGCATATATGTATATGATGCTTCCCTAGCCGCCCACTCGCATAGATTTTCAGCAACATCATCCCCCATTTTAGATCGGCTATGACAATAGCCGCCGCCTTGAAAAAAAAGAGATGAGAAAAGAAAGTAAAGATGATTCATTCACAAACCTAGAATATGAAGGAGGCGTGAGAATTATAATAGTATAATCTAGGTTTTCTTTAAATGACAAAATTATCTCTCTATAATATTCTAATTTACCATTCTAATTTTTAAACGGGTTGGGTTCAAGAAAACGTGTTAATCGTGTCAAGTGGGTTACACGGGTTTGACCCGAACACTACCCGAAAATTTTTGTGTCGTGTTTAGGTCGACCATTTTATGCTCAACCCTAATTCTTTTAAATGAGGTCGTGTTCGTGTCGTGTCCAATTTTGTCAACTCTATTTCCATGTACCACTTTTGCCTGTGCATATAACATGTAGGCTCATCTGAGCCGTCTTTGGTGTTCCTTTAAAGTTTAAAAACTATCACGTTGTTAATTACAATATACCACACAGAACTAATTTTTTGAACAAATTGTTGACACCCTAAATCAGCCAACACATGGCTACGGAAGCGGACCGAAACTAGGCTGAAAATTGGGCTGTTTTTCGGGCCAAAACTGGGCTATTTTTCGGGCTGGATTTGGGCCTAAACTGGGCTATTTTTTGGGCTGCGAATTGGGCTGTAAATTGGGCTGAAATTGGGGTGCGGAAATGGGTTAGAAGATGGGTTGAAAATGGGTCAGATCATGAAGTAACCTTGTTCGTTAAGACTAGAAAATTATAAAATTTGTGGAGTATTGGACACTTTTGAAAAAGAGATGTAGTTGAATTGATGATAGTGTTTAGATAGAATTATAATTTAGGTTGTTTTTATCTTTTATTTATTTATTTCTAGTTTATTTTTAGGTTAGTTTTAGGCTATAAATAATACACGTATACCTCTGTTACAGATGTCCCCAACCAAATACACAAACAATGTTATTTCTCTGAGTTTAGCATCCATTTTATCATTATGCAATCATTTATTTTATCAACATTGTTCTTTTCAATTCATTGAAATTCCTAGTCATTTATTTGTTTTCTTTCAATACTAGTCTTTTCAATTCCCTGCAATTGCACCTTTCATTTCTTTTCGCGATTTCTTTTGGTTACTCAAAAGTCCTCTTTATTGAGACAATCAGAACCCTTCACGAGAGTTGAGTTATCACTCTCGTAAATCGCCTGATTCTATTCCACATGTTTAAAAAAGACGAAAATTCGTTCCTTTTGAACCGGTTGAACTCCGTCATCGGTTCTGGCACGCCCGCACCCTACGGATACGAAGAATATTATCGGCCCTACTATTCGGCCGATGATTATTATTTTTTGGAATCCTACGAAAATCAAGAATATTATCGTCCCTGCTATTCGGCCAGTGAATATTATTTTTTGGAGCGAACACAAATCAATTCATCAACTATAAAATCGTTGAAATATCCTCCCTAAAGTATCACCTGGATCATTTACCTAAAAACAAAAAAAGTATCACCTGGATCACTTTTCCGGTCTCTAATAGGTGCAAAATTACTTCAATGTATTTTCATTTTTAATTCACTAAGAATATAAACAAAAATAAATTAGTTAAACTATGTTCACTGAAAATTATTCGACATATACTTACAGACAGAAAGTGATTTGGTATTGAATTGAGGATATTTGTGAAAGAAAGACCATAAAAGTGACTTCCGTGATATCAATGGAGCAAATTGCAACGATTTGATAGTTGAGTGACTGATTTGCTCGAAAAAATGTTTAGAAAAATATATTACAACAACACGATAGTTCAGGAGGTTTTCGAACTATTACCTGTGCTCTTGTGCACACTGCTGTCATTGCAAACACAAGTCATGTATTGTGAAGACATGGCATGCATCAAAATGGACTGCACAAAAAAATTACTTCTAGGAAAAATGGTACCTTCAGTTACAAAGATTATGGGTGCTTTTGGAAAGCCTGTTTTATTTATTTATTTTTTGTCTTCAAATATAAAAATTGTATATGTATTTGTCTTTATTTTTTTTTAGCAAAAAACTTGTAGGCATATGTATTATTTTAGGGTGCACTCGACTCGTAGAGGGGTCTCATTTAGGGTACTGAGCTACTGGGTAGAGCCTCGGACCCGCCCCACCGAAGTTGGTATACGAGTTGACCCAATGTGTCCGACGTTATGGCGGATTACTCGTGGCAACTCAAAAGCCTTCTAAAGGTGGTCCTATTGTGGTAGCGCACCTGTGGAGCTGAAGAGCGTACACGGGAGTAGTACCTCCATGGTCTACGGGTCCTGATGACGTAGCAGTCTCTCAAGGGCGTCTACCACCATTTATGCACAGCTTTAGCGGTATATGCATGTACTGCGAAGGCTATTGGAGAGTGATCCGTTGCACGACTGATCAGGCTGTGGCCATAGATGCTGCGTAGCCGTGACACGTGGACAACGCGACACCATCCTCACATTATGAAGGGATTGGAAAGAGCATGTGGCATGGAGGCTTGGAGTGTAGTTTAGTCATTATAAAGGCACATAATGTGGATTCTACCCATTATTCATAATGTGGAAAGAATTCTCCTTATAGGCCCACATCATGGCCCTCATCACCTTATTAGAGAAAAGTGGAACATTGGTAGGACTTGGGGACCACTACATTTATGGCAACATTTTGAGCCTTGTTACCTATAAATAGAAGGCAATAGTGCATTGCCTAGGGATCCTCTCCTCCATCTTTTTGGCAGACTCCTCTCTTTTTCACAACATTCCCTTTTTTTTCCTTTTCTTCTCTCTTTGCTTGGAGGCTACTCCTCCAGAGAGACGGCTACCATTTTCCTCACTTTTCTTGCTTTCTCTGTGCTTCGGCCATGGAGGGCTGATTTCGCCTTCTTCATGTCTGACCCTTCTCCTTTGCTTGCTTCTCTCTTCTCCATCTCTTGGTCTTTAGCTATTTTGGGGGTACTGCATTCTTGGGGGCTTTTGTGGTTTTAGATCTATCAATGCTCACTACCCATTCTCTTGCTGTGATGAGGCTATACTCTTTGCTCTTCTCCACCGATTCTTTCCTCTTCTTTTCTTCTTCTTGCTTGAGATTTTCGACCATAGATTGCGACCTATTTGTTCTGACTTGCTAGTGGAGCCTTCTCTCCATTTTTCCCTTTTTCACCCACAATTTTTGGCGACCACAGTGGGAGAGAAAGGCAGGCCATATAGCATGACCAGAAGGTCATCTCGTATAGCCATGACGTCTCAAGCACCTTCTTCTTCTACACTTCCTCCACCCCTCCTCTTCCATCCAGGTAGGAGTCAGCCACACTCCTAGAGAAGTGAGACAGCCTCCACGAGGGCTCCTTCTGATCAATCGACCCCCATCAGGTCTGACGGTGACCCAGCCACAGCCCTAGGATATCGCCTCAGCTCAGGGAGCCACTGCTCGACCATCCCCCGGTCACCCGCGAGCAGGAGGTGACCAGTGCTCGTTCTTCCAGCCGCACTATCACCAGGACGCAGCACCACCGGACGGCTCGGAGCAGGTCTCATAGCGCTGCCACCTCGAGGTTAGCCGGCAGACGCGACCGTGATGCGCTTCTCATGGAAACATTGCTCACTATGCAGGCCACCCAACAGCGAATGTGGGAGGAGCAGAAAGCAATGTTTGCCTCTGCCAGGCCTGACGTGACCCCCGGTGCAGCGCTCACGCCAGCAACGGCGCCAACATCTATCCTTCGTTGTGACGTTATGGTGACGCCCCCGCGTGCAACCTCAGCGTTACCCTAGGGCCACACTATGGCGGCGTCGTTGACCCCTTTTGGCTCGGCTCAGCAGAGCGTTTCCCCCTACGTCACGTTTGATTAGTTACGCGCCATGATGGGGTCGGGACGTGTCTCGACCGGGGCGGATCTTATTGGCGACCCGTTGCCTCCATTTCCTGTCTCTGTCCTTCAGCAGCCGTACCCTGCTGAGTATGTTGCGCCAAAGTTCCGGCAGTTTGATGGAAGGAAGGGTAATGCCAAAGAGCATGTTGGACGTTTCATTAGTCATTTGGGGGACCATGGCTCCAACGAGGAGTTGAAGTTGAGGGAGTTCCCCAAGTCACTGACTGACCGGGCGTACACTTGGTATCACAACCTCGAGCCTGGGTCGGTGACCAGTTGGGAGGAGATGACACAGCGGTTCTATAGCAAGTACTACCAGGTTGATGAGAAGGTCACTTTGCTATCCCTCACTAAGATCACTCAGAAGAGCAACGAGGATGTGATGGCCTATGTGAAGCGATTTAGAGAGCGCACTCTGGAATGTTACGAGGCTGCCAAGGAGGAGGATCTGGTCCGGATATGCATCGATGGGATGGATAGAGAGTACTGTCTCTATCTAGTCGCCCTCGATATCCGCACATTTTCCGATCTTATGGTCAAAACTAGATGTTTGGCTGATCGGGTGGCCAGTCCCCGAGGAGGTCGTGTCTGGCGAGCACCACGACCTGTCTCTATTACAGCGTCCGTTGCAGAGGATGAGAAGCAGTTTTCTGAGGAGCCCGCCGAGGACGAGGACGCCTTCATGGCGTCGGCCGACCAGCAAAGGAAATGATTTCGAACGACTCCGCCGCCTTTCCCCTGTAGCCGTAGGCAGGTTCTCACTGTACTGAACCAGTGGATCCACGACAAGGTCGTCAGCCTTCCGCCTACTCTAGAGGAGAATCATAAGGACTTAGTGAATGATCCACGCTTCTGTCATTTCCATCGTGGTACCAGACACCCATTAAGGTCGTCAGCGCGATCTTTTTCAAAGGAAGATGAAGTCCGGGGAGCTGGAGCTTCTGAAAAGGCAGGATGTACACGACAACCCTTTTCCACGACACGATGCAGGTGTTCATGCCATTTCATGTGAGGATCATGACACATTAGAGGAGCTTCAAGGCGAGGAGGTAGCCTGGTTGGGTGAGCAGGTTCGGAAGGACACTCAGGATCGCATGGCGCAAATGGCCGGCCTTATGAGGAAGTTCTTTGACAAGCTTAAACTTGACTCAGACTCCAGGGCTGAGGTAACTAAAGTGTTGTTTAAGGTTGTTTGCAAGGCAGGAGCGGAAGTTAGACGGGATGAGCCAGCCCCCTCGGCGAAGTCTGACCATGCTAGAAAGGTCACCTTCACCGAGGCGAACAAGCTTATCGAGGGCCCCCACAACCGTCCGTTGTACGTACCTGCGACCATTAACGGGGTTGATTTCAAGCGGGCATTTCTGGACAATGGCGCTTCTGTCAACGTCATGCCAGTCACCGTCATGAGGTAGGCAGGTATTAAGGATGAGGCCGTAACCGGGAGGCAGATTGATATTTCAGGTTTCAATGGGATAAGACAGAGGACCTTGGGCTATGTCACCGCCGACCTGCAGGTTGGGGACATCCGAGGGCCTGTCCGATTCCATATCATCAAGGGGGAACCGTCTTACCATGTTCTACTGGGGAGGTCTTGGATGCATCTCCACGGTGTAGTCCCTTCTTCGTATCATCAGGTGATGAAGGCCAATTGGGGCACTGGGACTACCACCGTCAAGGCCACGAGAAACCCCTTCTCTCTCAGCGAGGTTCATTTGTCCGATGCTATTTACTTTACCAACTTTTTGGCCGCGGACGAGGGCCTTGAGGAAGGCGAGGCCTATGCTACCCCGTTGCCCGACTGGGAGGATATTGCCCGGTCCAATGAGGACGATGTTATGGTGGTTGTCTCTCAGAAGGGCAAACGCAAGGTCGAGAATGATGATGATCTTTGCAGGAGAGTACGCAGGGCTGATGGTGGCTACGTTTACCAGTTATGACGGTGCGAGGGGCCGGACGCCCCAGTGCAGGCGTACGACCCCTGCAACGACCATTTTCTGGCGGAGGCATCCGTTCCTGTCGAGGATTCAGCGGGGCAGGATGACCAACAGTCAGGTCTGGCCGCAGCCCAGAAGAAGGGTGTTGAGGAAGTCGATCTGGCCAAGGCAGGGGAGCAATCCTGTATGGTTTCTATCAACCGCGAGCTATCTGCTGAGTTCAAAGAGCGACTGGTATGTCTACTCAAGGAGTATCAGGATGTATTCGCTTGGAGTTACGACCAGATGCCGGGACTCGACCCCGACCTGGTCGTGCACCGTTTGAATGTTGAGCCAGGAGCCGTACCAAAGAAGCAGGTTTCTCGAGTGTTTGCACCAGAGATTGAAGGGCAGATTAAGGAGGAGGTCCATCATTTATTGCAGGCCGGTTTTATTAGGCCCATTCAGCATCCGACTTGGTTGGCCAATGTGGTACCCGTACGAAAGAAGAATGGAAAGGTCAGGGTCTGCATCGATTTCAGGGACATCAACAAGGCGTGCCCAAAGGACGAGTTTCCATTGCCAAATGTCGACGCCATTGTGGATGTCACTGCCGGTCACGGGATGTTCTCTTTCATGAAGGGTTTCAGTGGCTACAATCAAATCAGGATGTCTGAGGAGGGCGCACCCAAAACCGCTTTTCACACTCCAATGGGGAATTTTCACTTCACCGTAATGCCATTTGGACTGAAGAATGCCGAAGTGACCTACCAAAGGGCCATGACTGTTGTTTTCCATGACATGATCCATGTTTTTATCGAATGCTATGTTGATGATCTGGTGGTCAAGTCGAAGCAGCCAACGGACCATATTGATGATTTGAGGAAGGTCTTCGACAGATGTAGGCGCTACCAGCTGAAGATGAACCCGGCTAAGTGTGTTTTTAGCATAACAAGAGGGAACTTCTTGGGTTTTGTCGTACATCAGCGAGGTATTGAGGTCGATGGCGACAAGACAACGGCTATCATTGCTCTGGATCCACCCCGCTCACTAAAGCAGCTTAGAGGATTTATTGGCAAGATTTCCTACATGCGACGCTTCATTCCTAACCTCGCCGAGCTCATGTAACCATTTCTGCTTCTCCTTAAAAAGAACGCCATTTATGCTTGGATCCCCGAGTGCCAGCAGAGTTTTGAGGCCATTAAGAGGATCTTGGCTGCACCGGATACTATGACTGCACCCAGGCGGGGAGTGCCCCTTCGACTTTATGTTTTTGCGACCGATCATTCACTGGGGGCAATCCTCGCCCAAGAGGAGGATGGGCGCGAGCGTCCCATTTATTATGCTAGTAGGGTCATCCGTGGCGCCGAACTTCGGTACACTGCAGCTGAGAAGTAGTGTCTTGCGTTGGTTTTCGCAGCAAAGAAGTTCTGGCATTATCTGTCTACACACACTGTGGAGCTGATGACCAAAAGCGAACCAGTGCACTACATGGTCACCCAGCCTCCTTCCGGTGGACGTCTGACCAAGTGGTTGATGGGCTTGTTAGGAATCGATATTCAGTGTGTGCGACCCACGGCCATCAAAGGGCAGAATCTGGCGGATCTTCTATCTCACTCTTCTTGTAGTCAGGGCTCGACCGACCTGTTCATGGCCGAGGCCGAGGAATGGGAACTGTCATTCGATGGAGCGTCCATTGCCCGTAATGGTGGGGCCGGTATTGTTCTCACGCCATGCGGCGGCGGGCCTCAGGTTCATCTCTCTTATCAGTTGGATTTTTCGTGCTCCAACAACGAGGCTGAGTATGAGGCATTGCTCTTAGGGCTGAGAGAGGCACAGAGATGGGGCATTCGACGTTTAAAGGTCAAAGGGGACTCTCAGCTCATCATCAAGCAGGTCACGGGCGAGTTCGTTGTGAAGGAGGCCAACCTGGCTCCTTACCGTACCCAGGCGCAACTGTTGCTCAAGCATTTCGATGCTGTGGAGTTCACCCATGTTTCTAGGTGTAGGAATCGCTTCCCCAACGCTCTAGAAACTCTGGCATCAAAGATCAGACTAGAGCAGGAAGGCTTATCATTGGAGGTGCAGAGGTGCTCTGCCCCCGCGACGGCGGAAGGTTCCGACTTGGCAAAGGTTAATGATTGGCGTGTCTCTATTATGGAAGGCTTAGTGAAGGATGGCTTCAACAGGTTAGCGACCAAGGGATTCGTACTTATCAAGGGGGACCTCTACTTCAAGGGGCCTGAGGGCGTGCTGGCTCGATGTGTCTCCGAGGAGGAAGGTGCCATCATTCTTGAGGAGACTCACCAGATTGTATGCGGCGTGGAGGACATTAGCCTCTACCAGAGGATTTAACGCAGGGGTTTCTATTGGCCCGATATGATGGCGGCCGCCAATGACGTTCAAAGGACCTGTGTTCTCTGTGCTCGCACCCCTCAAGGTGGCGAGAGTGCTTTTCAGGCCGACGTGACTGACTGGCAGAAGCCGTACATCGACTTCCTCCAGGAGGGCAAGCTACCCGACCATCGCATGGATGCGGCACTTGTCAGGAAGAAGGCGGCACGTTTCTTCCTCCATGAGGGCGCCCTTTATCGCAAAGGTTTCTGTGGAAGACCGTTAAAATGCATCAACCATGAGGAGGCCACCATTGTCATGACGGAGGCTCACCGACGTGACCATCAGGGCGACGCAAAGCTGTATCAGCACTTGGTTACTTGTGGTTATTATTGGCCCACGATGAAAAAGGACACTGCCACTCACGTGCGGAGGTGTGAGGCTTGCCAGAAGCATGGAAACCTTATCCATGCACCTACCGTTAGCCTTCGTTCTCTATCCACACCTTGGCCATTCCATACTTGGGCATTAGATATCGTTGGACCTATCACCCCCAAGTCAAGCGGGCACGCTTGGATCTTGGCTGCTACCGAGCTCTTCACCAAATGGGTCGAGGCTGTTCCACTAAGGCGAACCGTTGTGGCTGTAGTGGTCCGGTTTATAAAGGAGCAAATCATTTGTCGATTCGAGGTACCATACACCATTCTGTCCGACAATGGGACGCCATTTGTAAACAAGGACGTGGGGGCACTTTTGGAGCAGTACCAGGTGCTGCATCACACTTCCACGCCTTACTACCCCAAGGGCAATGGCCAGGCCGAGGCCACCAACAAGACGCTGATCCGGATCCTGAGCAAAACGTTGCATGATCATGGCAAGGGTTGGGCTGATCAGTTACCAATGGCATTATGGGCTTATCGCACTTCCAGGTGACGGGCGACTCAGGAGACTCCGTTCGCCCAGGTGTACGGGATCGATGTTGTATTACCCGAGGAGTTGGCGGTACCCTCTGCGCGTTTCGCGGCTGCATGTAGGCTGACAACGGTCAACAAAGGTGATGTTTTGAAAGTCTTGGATGAAAGAAGGGATGCTGCCTCGGTAGCATCACAGAAGTATAGGGCCAGGATTGCAAGGGCCTACAATTCTTCTGTCAGAGAAAGGGTTTTCGCTAAGGGAGATCTAGTCCTGAAGACAGTTGGCGCTGTGATGAGGGGCCAGAACCCAGGGAAATTTGCACCCAAGTGGGAAGGACCTTACACTGTAGCCAAGGCCTCACCTAATGGTTACTATGAGTTGACTGAGGTTGGTACCGGATTCAGGACTGGCCCCCTTAACGCCAAGTGGATCAAAAGATTTTATCCTTAGGGAAATCTCATCTGACCACCTCTGACTTTGTCTCGCCTCATCCAAGACTTTCTATTTCTGCTCTTCATTCCTTTATTTTCCTATTTTCTTTTGCTTAAGACAGTTAGGTTGACTGGAGAGTTGGATCTTTTCCTCTTAACCTTCTGTCCTTAGGATTATTTCCTTTTAGTTAGATTATTAACACGAACGAGTCGATGCATATATGAGGGCACACATGTAAACAAAAAAAAAATATATATATATAGAGACAGATCCTTATTCAATGGAAGGTATTTTATTTACAAAAGGATATATGCTGTACATTTTTCTGATTACATGTACCATTCTAAAGGATAAAAAAAAAAAAAAACTTTTATTATACAAGGCAAGGCCCAAGCCTCTACCAAGGCGAAAACTTCAGTATAGGAGAGTAGCTTTGAACGTGTACTTTAGCCTTCTCTTTTGTGCAAGGTTCGCATAAAGGCGTGTGTGCCACGACGGCGTCTCCCTTTTCTTATCTACTTGCATGAGCAGTTGTCAAGCCGGCGCCTTCCATGCTATAACCTGCACATTTAAAAAAAAAAAAAAACAACGAGCAAAAACTATATATATAAAGCAAAAGCAACAACACCACACCATTAAATAGGCGTTAATTTAAGATAAACTGTTAGATAAAAAATGTGTCGCTCAAAAGAGCGCAAGTTTAAGCATGCCAAAACACGCTTCCAAAAATAGCCCGCCTTCAGGCTGGCGTAAATTTTGTACCTGTGTTAATGTTTACATTTCCCAGAAATACGTTATCAAAATGTGTGAAATTGTTTCTAACATAAAGAAAAAAGGATTGTTTTTGAGAATTGGCAGGAATTAGGTAGCAAGATGGATCTTCAGGGCAAAAGGAAATGATCAGTATCCCGCACACGGTCCACCGCCCTTTGCTCATCTGCAGCCTCCAACAGCCGAACGGCCTCCACTTCCTTGTGCGCCGCCTCAGCATCGTTCTTTGCAGCATTCTCCAGTAGCACTGCAGCGTCCCTCCTCATCTGGGCTGCCTCTTCCCTAAGCTACACCGATTCGGCATGGGCATTCTCACCGGCAAGGCGCAGGACACCGCCGTCGTCCCTTGTCTCAATTTTGTTCAGCCTTTCCAGGAACCAATCCATATTAATGCTAAATTGCATAGCCTGGGCAGCCAACCTCCTAGCACCATCTAAAGCCGGCAGAGTCACATCCCCCACGGTGGACCTGGCCACCTGCTGGAAGTACAGAGCGAGCCCATCAAGCATAGGAGCCTGGGCCTGTTCGAAGGCTATATTGAAGCCATCAAACATCCCAGGGTGGGCGATGGCCAGGCGATTGAGGGTCGGAATGGAGCTTCCGCTACAGTAGAAGCCCCTCCATCTGGGCAGGTCTGGTGGTCCACAGTCAGGCATGGGATTGCCAGTCCGGGGAACTGAGCCACCTGAAGCAGGGCCAGATCCAGGAGCCATGCGGTGGTTTGGCGCGGAGGATCTACAGGAGTTTGTTGAGGAGGACTTGTTGGGACATGTGGGGAAGCCGGACGGCCACCCCTGGAGGAGCGGTTGCCTCCTCATCAGAGGATACATCGACAGGGATAGAGTTTGAAGGGGCTGAAGAAGGGGACTTGAACGCACTGGATTTGCGGGCGGATCGCCGTGGCTTCTTCGCCGCCGGATCGGAAGCATTTGGGGACACCTGTCTCTTTGGGCGCCGTTGGCCAAGGGGAACTTCATCCTGACTGTCCCCTTCCTCTGGAATTGGGGTCTTTTTAGCAGGGACACTCCTCTTGAATCGCTCTGCAAGGGGAACACCATCATCGCTGTCAGAGGAAGAAAAAGTGTAGAGGGGACGATTGGTCTTCCCCATGGCTACCATTTTCTCTCTTTTCTTTCTCTTTCCCTTTTTCTCTCTCTAAACTTATAGATTTCTCTATGATTTCTCTTTTTCTGAGAAAGCCTAACACTTGTGTTTTGAAATGTGAATGAAAAAACAGGTAAGGGGAGGGGGTATTTATACCTGAGCGAATGGACTCTTGGGTGCCTGAAGAATGCGAAGCGCCGGATCCTGCATTTAAGGAGGAACCGGTTAGCGCATTTAAGTCTTCTAAAGTTGGGATCCTCTGCGCCGCGCCCCATGGAGTCTCGGTGCGAAGCAGGTCTGTATCCTTAAAAACGTCAGCAATATTGTCAGGAGGAACCGCCAGGCCGGGGGCATCAGCCCTCCTCCTCGACGATCTAGTCCTGCTCGCGACTGATGGAGTTTGCGACCCTGGGGAGGCACTTGGCTAAAAAAAAGGGGGGAGAAAAGGAGAAAGAAGGGTTATTTAAGACTTCTACAAATTTATATTTCTTTCCTTCTTTATGTATACGTATATATATATAATATAAAGAAAGCCCCACTCAAGACGGGGCAATAAATGTACTAACTATTTATTCTAAGTACAGGTTTGGATATCTTACATTAACAGATGCACTGGGATGCCTGTGAGTAGGAACTGAGGGCCCCGCTTCATCCTGGGTAGGCCTTCGCCTTGACGGAGTTTGATGGTTTTGTGCTGCAGTAGTTTGGGGAATTGGTTGCACATGGACTGCAGGAGCCTCGCCTGGTGGAAGCAGTACATCAAAAGGTTCTAATAGGATGGTGCGGACCACCCTCTTTGATCTTGACCTTTGCCTTGGCGGGAACATGTCGCGAGAAAACGGTGGTACATCGGCAATGACGTGCCCCACCACATAGCTAGGACTACCTCTGGAAAAGGAGGCAGTTGAGTAGTGCACCACCATGTCATCTTTGTCGATAACTCGGGGCTCACTTCTGCGGGCCGATGACTGGACGAAGGCTTGCAGGGCATCAAGGTTTGACCTCCAGAAAACGCCGAATGACGGTGTGATGTCACCGCGACGGAGGCGTGATGGTATGGCAAGTGGACGAGGATGATTGTTTAGGGACGGCAGGTTCCCGACAAGAAATCGGTCTGAACTGAGGGCAAAACTTAGAGCAGCGGTTGGAGCTGTAGGGACGCCCTGGTCAAAGCCAAATTGGCAAGCGACTCTATGAGGATTGTAACTGGAAAGAGGCACGATGTCCTCAAACCAGACGAGCAATGTACATTTTCTCAAGACCAACAGGAGTTCGAAATCTGAAAGGGATGAGTTGGGGCCAGGATTGAGCATATGTGGCTCTTCACCAAACAAGGACTGAACAGGGAAACCGGGCAGTGTTGTAGAATAGGGTCTGAATTGGAACTCATCCTCCAGGTCTAGCACCAGGCTGAGATCATCCCTGAGGACAATGTCTGACCACCTGGGGGCACGGCAAAAGCCCCAAGGATCCCTGAATGGTCTAGCAGCCTCTAGAGTGTGCGGCGCGGGGAAGAACTCAGGAAAGCGCTCCATTATGAATAGAGATAGGAAAAGGCTGGACACAGGCGCTTTCACTTCACAGCGGCCTATTGAGCGGCGCATCCCCGCCACCACTGAGTCGAGCCTCTTGTACATTGTCCCAAGGAAAAGTGGCCCCAAGGCGATGGTCCTACCAAGAGCCATCTGGGCCGCCAAATTGAAGACCCTCTTACTCATGCAATCGTTGGGGCGTCCTTAGAACACATGGCGTGCAAGCCAAAGTGCCAGAAAGGCGACCAAATGATAGGGATTATCCAAAGGCACACCTTGAGTATTATCAGGGCGAAGAGGTCGGCCTGATGCAGGGTAGGTGAAAAAGTACCTGGCCCAGTTTGCAAATTTGCACTTGCCCTTCTTCTTCACAGTGGTATTCAAGTATGCGGCATGAGTAAAAGAGGCCTCCAGGAAGTCTACTGTGGCTTGGCACTCTGAAGGGATTGTGTGGGGTCTGAAACTGTGTTCACCAATCAGAGGCAGGTGCATTAGGGATTTCACATCTTCTAGTGTGGGGGTAAACTCACCCCAGGCGGTAGCAAAGTTATGGGTGTCGGTATTCCAGCGGGAAATTAGGGCTTGCAAAGAGGGGTTTGAGCGCTGGTTGTTGACACGGCGACTTGAATCAATGGCCGTAAGGACTAAGGCACGGCTGAGGGTTTCCACATACTCTGGTTTCGAAAGAATGTGCTCACATCAGTAGTCCCATTCTGAAATTGGTGTTGTGTGGCCTTCGAATTGGAGGTGCGAGTAGGGGAAATCACCCATTTCGATTGGAAACCGCATACTCTTCCCCGGCTTCCAATGGGTACCTGACGTGGAGGAGATATCGCCCTCTAACAGCACGGGCTCACCCAAAATTACAGAGTTTGGTTGGTAGTGCCTGGCCCGGTGCCAGAAGAAGTCGACCTCCTTGCTAAAGAAAGGGGCGTGCCGCCATTCGTCGTCGCTTGGAACTGTGCCGTCATGCGCCTTCGATGGTAGCATAGTTCTTGTAAAAAAAGGGTTTTCCCCTCTCTCCTCTTTTCACTTCCTCTCTGGTATTTCCCTTTTCCTTTCTTCTCTTTCTTCTTTCTCTTTTGATTTCTTTATTTCTCTCTCTGGTTCACTCTCTCTTCAAGCTTTTGCTTTCTCTCTCCGTAAAATCAGTGGTTGCAAAGTTGTACACTTGATCGTTTTTGTCCCATTTCCCTAACCTGGAAAGGTATTTGTAAGCCGCCTCTCTGCGCACTCCTCAACCATGACTGCACCAATTCCGGGGAGTGGCGTCTAGCGAAGCGTCGCCATAATGGGGGCGGCTAAAAGGCACCTTTTTGCAGGGGGCTGCCATTATTGCTTTGTCTCATTGCCATTTTCCACTTCTGTGTTTTGGCACCAGTTCGTCTTTGAGAAGGAAACTGTTGGTTCAAAATTTCTAAACTTACTCCTTTTTTATATACTAATATATCTATATATATACATACACGTGGGTATATGTACACGTGTACAATTTTTAAATAAAAGAATATATAACTTATTTCAAAAGAATATATATATGTACATGAATATATATATATATATATATATGTACTATTGCAATTTAATTATTTCTTTACTTTTACCATGTTACTTATGGTGATTACTAATCAAATTTAAATTCCCTTTTGAAGTTTACTATTATACCCTTCCAGGTGGTTTTCAAAAAAATATGTATTTTAAAAAAAAATGGTTGTTTGTCTTTCCTATATTTGTCTTTGTTTTGTTTTACCCCTTTCTTTCTTGTTTATATATTTTATTTCTCAATTTGACATTTTTCAAATTTCATATTTACATCATTTATTTTCTTTTTAATTTCCTTTCATTTTTTATTTCTTTTTACCTTGTCTTTGCTTATTTTTGTTCTTTGTCGCCGTCCTTACCGTTCATTCGATCACCCCTACTTTTCTGTTGCGTTTATTACTTTTCATGACATATTTTTAATATATATATGTACGCTATAAATATGTATCCATATATATAAATAGGGACAATGGGAATATAAATACTGTATATATGGGGCATGTTGTGTGCATGCAAGCCCAACTTCGAGGTGGTGCCTCGCATGCACATGGGGCAAATTGTAGGCATATGTATTATTTAAGGGTGCACTCGACTCGTAGAGGGGTCTCATTTAGGGTACTGGGCTACTAGGTATAGCCTCGGACCCGCCCCACCGAAGTTGGTATACGGGTTGACCCAATGTGTCCGACGTTGTGGCGGATTACTTGTGGCAACTCAAAAGCCTTCTAAAGGTGGTCATATTGTGGTAGCGCACCTGTGGAGCTGAAGAGCGTACACGGGAGTAGTACCTCCATGGTCTACGGGTCCTGATGACGTAGCAGTCTCTTAAGGGCGTCTACCACCATTTATGCACAGCTTTAGTGGTATATGCATGTACTGCGAAGGCTATTGGGGAGTGATCCGTTGCACGACTGATCCGGCTGTGGCCATAGATGCTGCGTAGCCGTGACACGTGGACAACGCGACACCATCCTCACATTATGAAGGGATTGGAAAGAGCATGTGGTATGGAGGCTTGGAGTGTAGTTTAGTCATGATAAAGGCACATAATGTGGATTCTACCCATTATTCATAATGTGGAAAAAATTCTCCTTATAGGCCCACATCATGGCCCTCATCACCTTATTAGAGAAAAGTGGAGCATTGGTAGGACTTGGGGACCACTACATTTAGGGCAACATTTTGAGCCTTGTTACCTATAAATAGAAGGCAATAGTGCATTGCCTAGGGATCCTCTCCTCTATCTTTTTAGCAGACTCCTCTCTTTTTCACAACATTCCCTTTTTTTTTCCTTTTCTTCTCTCTTTGCTTGGAGGCTACTCCTCCAGAGAGACGGCTACCATTTTCCTCACTTTTCTTGCTTTCTATGTGCTTCGGCCATGGAGGGCTGATTTCGCCTTCTTCACGTCTGACCCTTCTCCTTTGCTTGCTTATCTCTTCTCCATCTCTTGGTCTTTAGTTATTTTGGGGGTACTTCATTCTTAGGGGCTTTTGTGGTTTTAGATCTATCAATGCTCACTACCCATTCTCTTGTTGTGATGAGGCTATACTCTTTGCTCTTCTCCACCGATTTTTTCCTCTCCTTTTCTTCTTCTTGCTTGAGATTTTCGACCATGGATTGTGACAAATTTGTTCTGATTTGCTAGTGGAGTCTTCTCTCCATTTTTCCCTTTTTCACCCACAAAACTAAAAACAAAAAAGCGTTTGGATCAAAATTTGTATTGAAAAATAAAATGGTATTTGTGGGTGGCGGCGGTGGCCGGCGGTGACCGGTGGCGGTGGTGGCCGGCGGTGACCGGCGGCGGTGGTGGTGGGTGACTGGTGGCAGGCGTGGTACCCTAAATAGTGAAAAAACTCAAAAAATAACTAAAAGTTGTATTTGGTGTTTTCACCACTTTTATTCACTATTTACAGAAAACAGTTTTCTTAGGGAAAAAAAAGTGAGCAATAAACGCGTTTGCCAAACGTGTTTTTATTTTTGAAATTGGTGAATAGTAAAAAGAAGAAAACTGTTTTATGTGTTGTCAAACAGACCATGTACATGTATGCACAAAAGTTGTAGCTGCAAATAGAAAGGGTAAATTGGATAAATGCATTTTTCATTTTAAAGAAATGTTAAACATCATCAAATTTGTTTTATAATTATTTTATAATTTAATTATGAATAATGTGAATATATATACGTTAATTGACACATATCCATTATAAAATGCATACTGGTCAAATTTATTGTTTCAAAAGTGCATGAATTTTGACTTAATGATACCATGAACAACCGTCAAAAACTCCACATGCAGTTTTGACTGGATGATGTTTCTCATAATCATTTTATGCAAATTTAAGAAATTGTAGTTAAGCAAATAAATAATGGTAATTTTTCTCCTAAAATAAGGGGATGCTCATGCTCTTCTGGTTTTGTGTATCTATTAGTTACCTTCCAATTTCTCTTTTCAGTGAGAGATATATGTGCGTGTTTTGAGTGCCGTTATAATTAAATTCTTTTTTGTAGATTAATTACTTACTAAAAAAGGACTTCCAAAACCGAAAAATAAAACAAGTATAAATAATTTTAATTTCGTTATGATGGACTTTTGAATAACTGCCAAATAAAGCAATCTTTTGAAACCTCACCACAAATGTACTTTTATATATATAGTAACTCCATAGTTAGAATCCCTAACAAAGTCACTGATTTTATCCCATAGTTGCCGGGAAAAAAGCCTGCACATCCATTTAGGGGTGTGCGGTTAGTGTATATAACATATATATATACAACGCAATACTTACTCTGTATCAAACAGGAAAATACCATAAAAGCAATTAATGTACGAAGCAATGGCAGCTCTAAAACTCTTTTTGCTCACCTATCTCACCCTCTTGGTATCAGGTATGGATGTTATTGCATTCCCATTCTTCAATCAAACCTTTTTCTTTGTTCCCTTTGAGGTTCTCTAGTTTTTTTTTCCCTTTTCATAAAACTTCTCTTAATTTTGTTTCTTTCTTTTTCTGTTAATTTTTTCTCTTTTATTCGTATATGATGTAACTGCACAATCTTTTTTTCTCACTTATTGCTTTTTTGCTCTTTTTCGTTTTGAATTTATTGGTATAGATTTTTCAACAAATTGACTATAGTGTACTATTCTTAGAAGCGTCCCACATCGGAGGAAAGTGAATGATTTTATAATAGGTGAATATTAGCTTCACTTATCAGCTTAAGTTTCTCGATCGAACTGCGAAGCATCCATTAGTTACACGCGCCCGTTTAAATTTGCCCACCAGGGCTCCGACCGCTCCGTCTTGAAATAATAATCCTTATTTGACTTAAAAAGTATGTTTTTTAGTAATTTAATTCAAAAAGGGAAGTTAACAATTGCATTGCATTCGGAACCAAACAATTATTTTTGTAGCTTTAATGTTGAAAATAAATTCAAGATAATATCATGAAGTTAAAAAATGGTAAGCTGTGATATTAATTAGTTTCCATTTTAGTCATTGAATTCTAATTTGATTGTCGGTTCAATATTTACCTACCAAAAAAACACTTATCATTTTCACTTTCTCTTTTATTATTTAATTTTAATTTTATTTTTTTTATAATAAACACGTGTCAGTTCATGCATACATACACATCATTCATGATTATATCATGAATTTATTTTGATAATATTTGACATTTAATCATGAATTTATTTTGTTGATGTTTAGCATTTCTTTTGACTTATTATCTTGTTACTCAATCTCCTGTATATGACACATTTATCACATATATATAACTTTTTCGCATGACATTCCATGCAGGGGTTCACTCAGTTAAATTCACAATAAAAAACCAATGCCCTTACACAATCTGGCCCGCAACACTAACCGGTGGTGGCAAACCTCAACTATCCACAACCGGGTTCGAGTTAACATCCCAAGCATCGAATTCTCTCGACGTCCCCGCCGGATGGTCGGGTCGGATCTGGGCCCGAACATATTGCTCCAACGACAATACCAGCAAACTCGTTTGCGGCACAGCGGATTGCGCCTCGGGCCAACTCGGGTGCAATGGCGCGGGCGCAATCCCGCCCGCCTCCCTAGCCGAATTCACCCTAAACGGTTGGGGAGGACAAGACTTTTACGACATTAGTCTTGTGGACGGATTCAATTTGCCCGTCAGCATCGTACCACAAGGCGGGAAAAACTGCTCAACCACGTCATGCCCTGCGGATATCAATGCAGCTTGCCCGCACCCACTTTCGGTGAAAAGTGGGGACCGGCGTGTGACAATTGGATGCAAGAGCGCGTGTTTGGCTTTTAATACGCCCGAGTATTGTTGTTCGGGCGAGTTCGGGACACCGGACAAATGCAAGCCTTCGAATTACTCCAAGTTATTTAAGGAAAAGTGTCCCCAGGCTTATAGTTATGCTTATGATGACGGTACTAGCACATTTGTTTGCGCCAGTGGAGCTGACTACCTTATTACGTTCTGTCCGTGAGTAGCAAGAGGAGTACTAGAAGGTTGAAATATATATATATATATAGACGGAGGACATATATTAATTTTTCTTTCTGTTTTGAAAAAATAAAAAATGTACAAATTCAGTGTCGCTTGTGACATTGAGTATGGCACCATTGGGCGGGGTTGTAATTTATAATACAACTTCATTTTTTTTCCCTTCCCTTTATTACCATAATGACTTTAGAGAGAGAGAAAAAAAACACTCATTTTAAATCAAATTAGATATGATGTATGATGTAGAATGAGATAATAGGTAAAAATTGAGAAGTGCTTGTACTTAAAACTTATATTTTATTAGGTAAAATTTATAGAATATTTTCATTTTTCCAAAAACTGCAGGTTGTATAATTTGGGTTATATATACTAAGCAAGACATAAAAGCCGACAAAATTGAATACAAAATTACCCCAACCCAATTTGGAATTCGTTTTATCACAATTTATAAATATTCTATTTCTATATCTTAATTTTGCTACCTCTACTTTGCCAAAAATAAAAAATAAGATAAAGATTAATCAATAACTTTGTGACTAAAAGCTCTACAAAGCCATTATATTATATTTAATTAAGTCATTTTTTCAGCTTACCTCTACTAGAAATTAATTGAAAATAATTAATTATACCCCAACACATTTTGAGCTATATATTATATATCCAAAAAATCGAGTTCTTTAAAACATATATTCACATAAACAATTAAGATAGTACCAGACACTAAGCACTAAAAGTTAGATAAAACAATTGCATGGTAATTTACCCAAAAACTAAAAATTAAATAAATAACCTACTTTGGGCTACCTGGTATTGGTTAAAATTATGATTCAAGGATCTTCAATATATATACAATAGTCTATCACTAACTAATCGGATGATGGTTCTATAATTTGACTTAAGGAGGCATGAATCAAAGATAAATGATTAATGTAACAAAACTGGGACGATCATGTTAACCATCTTGATAATTTTGATAATTTTGGTGATGATGTAATAAGCCAATATTGTTAAAAGTCTTTTATCACGACCATGAAATTACATAAATTTTACCCACCACATAATTCATATGAAATTATGTTTTATTGCGTTTGGAAGTACTAATTTATCATTAAAAATTTAAGACAATTGATTCAGTGTAACATACTCATTTGCATTCTCTTATCATTTATTATGCGTCAAGAATTGGGTCTAATTCAAAGTTTATTCCTCTAAAGTTACATAAATGACAAAATATACTTGTAGTCTTGAATACCTTCTTTCTATTTTCTAATTTTTTTATAAAATTGTCAATATATATATATATATTTTTAATGGTAAGAAACTCACACACCACACATTCATGATGTCTCATAAGAAGCTCGAATCTCTCACCTCTCCAATTGGGGGATGAGGTTCTGGTGTAATATTGTAAATATTTCATTTAAATAAGAGTATATCTTGAAAATTTCAACTCATACGCCCTATTCGTTATAATTTGTAATGTGAAACGAAAACTTGATTTGCATAAAATTGTGAAACAATAAAACAAAAAAATACTACTAACTAGTAAGAAAGATCAAGAATTCTCATATATCATTGTAACCATTTCAAAGGAGTCAGATTTAAATGTATTCTAAACCATATTAGGATTAACTTTATTCCCCCAGATACATTGTTCTAGAACATTCCAAATCTAAGGGAGGACGGAGGAACCTTGTTCTTTACAAAATCCCATATTAGGGCCATAGAGGAAGTCTCGTGGCATCCCTGAATATCTATGGTACCAATATTACTAGATGTGCGTTTCATACTATTGGTACAGTATATAAATCATATACATTACGAACAAGGCAAAGGGAACTGAGATCAATCTCGAGGATATCTCCTTTGGAAACATAATACAAGGGAAAATATATGGCTTCACATGTGAGAAGTTGTTTGATGAGATGCATTAATAAATGGCATGATTAACAAAATCATAATTTAATATTGTAGTGATTTCAGGCCTAGTAAATTTGGGATGGGATCGAGGAAATTCATATTTACAATTATAAAACAAGAAAAATAGTAACATTATGATTAAATAAACAAAATAATAACATTATGTTAGTTTTCATTTTGTATCGTGAACGCGTTTGTTATCTTTTCTCTATTGAAAAAAGCATAATAAAATATTAATACGGATATTTCCTTCATTTTTTTCATTCTCATTTAACAAACAAAAAAAATATGAAAATCACACTGTCCCTCCACTTTCTTCTAAACATTATGTTAGTAATTAATGTTATTATTATTTTTTTCCTTCAAATTGGTACGTATAAATTGTTATTATATATATATATGCCTCAATGGTGACAATGAACTATACTAGTATTGCTAGTATCCATTACACGGAGAAGGAGATGGTACGTGGCTTATTCCAATCATAATTCGCCAATGTCTCTCTTCAGATCGAAGACATCAATACCCTATTCTTGTTATCATAATTTTAGGCGAACCATATTCACTTTCTCTTTCTAAACTAGTCTCTCTCTCTCTCTCTCTCTAGAATCACAGCAATGGCGACGAAGAAGACACCCAAAAGGAAGAAGAGAGAGAAGAAGCCCCCGATTGATCACATACCCAAGTGTTCTCAGCAACGCAGAAGCCCTGGAGGCCCTAGACGCCGCACTGACTTCTCTCTATTCTTCTGCTCCTCTAAACCTCAAGGTCCCTATTTTTTTATACTACATATATATATATATGTGTGTGTGTGTGTGTGTATCTGTTTGCATAATCAATGAATCCCAAAGTTTGCTAATTGTATAATTGATATGGGTTGCAATTACATTATTTCTTCAATCCTTCAAATTTAGTTATCGCTTTGTGGTTATTGTGGTTTATGAGAATTGATTATGTTTGCTTTGTGGGAGAATTGTGAAGTTGTGTTGATATTTATAGCAATTTCACATTCATGGCTGCAAATTTTGGTACCCTTTTCTGTGATTGTAAAGAAGTTGTCAAATCAGTTTCTATTAAGAATCGTCATTGATAGGGTAGGAAATTTCTCTCCTCCTTGACCTCAAACATGGTGAAGGAGCATTGAAATCTGTTTGAAGATGTGCATGTTTCACAAATAACGATCTGTTAATTTAAAAATGAGGATTGCCAATAAAAAATTTCTGTGTTCTTCCATTATAATTGGATGGCTTATTACTGTTTTAATGATGCTAAAAGGTTGTATGAGAATGATGAGCCCTAAAACAGAGAATTGATGTTTGAACAGTTCACCTTTGATTGGGAAAGTATTTGGGACGGCACTGTGTAATTTAGTAGATTGATCTTGCTATTGACAAATAATATGTAAAAGTAGAAGCACGGGATGTGGGATAAAGTTGTGCATGAAATCGTACCACAGTGGGCAGCTTAACGAGTTATATGACATGAGATGCTTTCTTATATATGCTTATAGAGAGAGAGGCTTATTGGAGTGGTCATTCCTAAAATTAGACCTTTAGATTGTTGCTTCCACTACCTTTTGATCTGTCCAATATAATTAGGTGTCTCGGAGTTCCTTTAGCTGTTCCTAAGGTTGAATAATGACAGTTCGAAAAACTGAAATTATATGTCTGAATCTCTGTTTCATCATTTCTCTAATTTTACTGCTTGCCATGACTCCCTCCTTTTCGAGAAGGTGTAGTTTCCATAAGTAGGCTTATAGAAATCCTAGTGCTGCATTAGCCCTATGTAAGGTTATGACATTGAGGAAGTTTATAGCATTTGAATGAATTTGTTTGGAAATTTTAAATTTGTTATTTTAACATTCGTACGGCAGGTCTATTGCTGGAGTCCTCCAGTGGTACTAATATACTATCGAGTGTCACTACTGCTAGCTCGGATGAAACAAGGGACAAGATAAAGCACCCACTGGTTCAAGGCAGACAGTCCCGGAATAAACGGCGACGATCTTTCTCGAACATTCTTGAAGTTCCAGTTCTAGAAGTTGAATCAGCTGCCCATAATCCAGCTCTTGAACACTATAGTGACAGGCATGTCTCATTGTTTTTTTTCATGGTCAAAGTTTAGTTACAACATGCGTCTTAGAAACTTATTGGATGTGTGGGGGGGACTGACGGCAGTAACAAATTGCTCTCGATAAATATATGGAGTTTCCAAAGTAATTTAATTGTCTTATTATTAATCAAGAATTTCGTATATAGCTAGAACGCCCCTCACATATTGCGACGCCTATATGATTCATTATTTCGGGATAAGAATGTAGAACCAAAGGAAGTAATTCTCGGGAATGAAAAAATTGCGGGTTTCTTTTTTGGACAAACAATATAACTTAATTGCAAGCTTGAATATACTTGTTCACTTATCAAATGATCTGCACTGAAGCAGGCTCAATTAGGGTGGGTCAACTTGTGACCAATGAAAATTTGTTTTATGGGATCAGACAATTATTTAAGACACTAGCTGACCTTAAGCTGGAGAATCCAAATCCCAGCAATTTGGGTTGGACTTTTTATCATTGGTCAACCAAAATCCGAGTGGACAACCCTATCTTAATCCAAATTCCAACTTATACATAGATATCTGCCCTAATTAATGAGCATTAACTAAGCATTACAATCCACAAAGTACTTTCAGGTTGAACAAAATAAGTTTTAATTTTGTGATAAAGGTGTGCATTTAATGGCCAGTCTAGGTCCGACTCTGTTAGCCACATAAGTGGTTGTATCCTTCTCTTTTGAATCTTCATAAAGTCTTCCTGTCAAATTTTGAGAAAATTGGTTTGGTTTTTATATATGGTGGGAGTCTGTGCCAGACCAACTTTGGAAGCCTCATCACTAGATATTGTTAGATCCCTCTTTTTGGGATCATTTAAGTCAGACTCATTGTCCATTGTAGTTATTTTTATAATTCAATGAATAAACTCCGCAGTACTTAGCTTAATTTGTCTGCCTATATAATGCACGTGTATCTTTTTATGGTTAGTTCAAAATGGTAATATCTTTCATGAGGAAAATTTATATTTTTTCTGTTTGCTGTAGGATTGGTGATAAACAGGGAGTTGATGAAGTCAAGACACTAGAGTTTACTCCTGATAATTCACAAAATAAAGACACCAGTGATATCTGCATAACTCCAGGAAGTGTAGTATGGGCTAAAAAGGCTGACCAACTATGGTGGCCTGCTGAAGTAAGTCGGTGAAGATTCCAATGGTTATTTACCAAGTTATGATAAGAGTATACTTATTTCTGAATCAAGAAACTCACATACCCAAAAAAAAAAAAGCAAAAAGAAAGAAAGAAAAGGAGAAGAACTAAAAAAAAAAATCCAAATTGTATGTAGCCTGGCCATCAATAATTCTTGTCCAAAGGTTTAGTGCTCCTCAATCTTGAATGGCTACAAGCTGTTGTATAGAAACTATTTTTTTGAAACGCATTACATGGTAAATTAAACTTATGAATGATAACTGCTTAAGAAAATTACCAGTCTGAAAATTTTCAGGTATAAAATGTATTATATCATTTTATTTTATGTTATTCATTTTTTTGGTAAGTAACAACAATGCACACACCAATTATGCCCCATATGAGAGTTCAATCGTCAACCGCATAAGGGAAGATGGAACATACCACTGGAGCTAGGGCTTGGTGCTAAAAGTGATAAGTTTTTTGTGCAACAAGTGTATTGGACAATGTGCAATCTGATAGCGATCAACCATGTGATATTTCCATATTAGGATTCTGAAACTGGCAGAAGGACCAAATACTAAAGCGTCACTGGAAGACTAGCATTCCACATACAAAATAATGTTACAAATGTTTTCTGAAATTCTCTGATCCCCTTTTAGTGCTTCTGCCCACTAAAGCTGGCTTAAAGCGTCACTTGGAAGACAATTAATTACTGGAGTAGGTCCATTTTGCCCTTGAATTTATTCGACTGTAATGAGTTTCTCTAGAATCATGGATGCGAACTGTAAAATATTTTTTAAGTTTCATGATTCACACGTTTGTCTTCCATCTCTATTACGATATTAGTAACTAACTAATATTGCAACCTTTTTTTTCCTTTTTTTCTTTGAGTATAGAACCCTTTTCCAGTGCTACACTGGTTTACATTATGCAAAGAGATGTTGAACTTTTACTTCATATGACCCCAATCCCTTAACCAAGGTGTCAATTGTAACACTTGGAAAGCTTATGCCTGCTACATAATTCTTGCACATGATAATCTATAGATACTGAAAGATGAACTTGATAATTAGGAAGCTTATACACATTTTGAAACATGAATCAAAGTGATTAAAACTAGTTTGGTCCTTATAAGGTGAATTTGTTTGGAAAATGTAACTCATAAAGGTCATTAGCTTCGGTCCCCTCTTTATTCCAGTAAATTAATTATGTGTTGCATTCATTTCGTTTATTTTTTGGTTTATGATTACAAAACCATGTAAAGCCGACTTTGTTTTTGTCTTTTCTTGTGAGTGTTTGACATTATATTAGCCAAGATATATTGGCCAATCTCTTTCTCCTTTATTCTTCAATTTCTACATGGTCAAGATGCCCTTAATGCCTTCTCATGTTGGCATATTTGAATTGGAGATAGGAGAATGTTTTATACAACTGACTTGTTATTTTTGTTAAGTTTCAAACCTTTAAATTTTTGTTACGTTTCAAATACTACTTCACATCCTAAATATAAAGAACTAAATATGGAAGTTAATATAATTTTTCATTTAACGACCTATCATTTTGGTTGTCTTCTGAGATATTGCACCCGACTCTCTTCAGGTGCTAGGAGAAAGATCACTTTCTGTTGATTCAGGTGACCAAGGGATTGATGGTTGTATTTTAATACAATTCTATGGAAACTATGAAAGGTAACTCTCCGTTTGGCTCTTAATATGGATAAAATGCATCTTTAGACCTCTGAAATATGTGGCGATATGCCTTGTTTTTAAGTTGTATGAAATGATATTTTGATGTATATCTTTCCAGTGCTTGGGTTGATCCAGCTAGAGATCTGTCACGGTTTGAGAATGTGAGTATTTTAGGTTTCGTACTTCTCTGAAAGTTCACTTATAAACCTACTGCAAGAGTACTAAATTGAATGTTTTGTATACTCATTTATATATAAGACAGCTAGAAATGAGTTTTTCTTCTTGAGAATAAGTTCTTTAATGACAAGTGGTGTGTATTGTTGTTAAAAAATGGTCTTGATGATGTTTGAAAAAAAAGGTCATGTTGGAGGGGCTCCTTTGGAACATGTTTTTGGGCAAATATATTAGTGGGTTTTTGTACCATAACATGCCATCAGTGCACTGTGTCTACGACGGGCTTGTAGTTGTGACTATTTCTCATTCTTTTCTTTTGCAGTGAAAAAGAATATAGAGTAAAAGTCATCGTTTTGCTTTAGTTTATCACCCTGTCATCTTTTTGTGTGCTAGTTTTTTAATCTCCAATTAATTACTAACATTATTATTCGATATATATGTACACTTGATATTTGGCACCTGGATTTCAATCTTTGATTCTTTTTTAGTGCTTTGAAGAAAGGAGTTGTAACCCTATGGAAGAGTTTCAAGATGCTTTGAGACAAGTATGTAGGATTTTTAGCTTATATGCGCTGCATTTTTGTAGTTCTTGTAGTTTTGAGTTATTTATGTATTATGGTATTTTAATTTAATTGCAGGCTTTGCACCAGAAGGAACATTTAAGATTATCCAGACAATTTAGTGAGTCCCCTGATAGATCTACTCACTCAAATCAGCAAGACGAGTCCCCTGGTATGTCGAAAACTGTGTGTGTCAAAAACTCTGATTGGAGTGTTAAGTCTAGCACCATCTGTGGTAGTATCCTATCATAGAATAGTGTGCTCTGTTGTTCTACAGGGTGGGTATGGTGTACCTTACTCTGACGACAAAATAAAAAACTTGTCCTCAAGTTGTTACCACACATCTAAAAATTGTTTCTGAAAAAGTAGTTGTTCTAACACTCATCTTATTTGTGCTTATGTCCATATCGAGACATTGAAGGTGCAAAATTGTGAACCGTTAAATGCTTTTTAAGGAGTTGTCATTTTGTGTTACTGCTAAATATAGATCAATAACACGTGGAGCTTAATTGGTTGGGCACATATAAATGAGTTTGTCTTGTTTTTGGAATTGTCTTCGCTCAAAGCTCCATATGCCTTTCAGAGTACAGATATACTTGTGGTGGCTGAGTAAATATATTCTGGGATGCTCTACATGCATCCTCAAAGTGTCGAGATTAATAATAATCATAAGCCTTTTCTTCAGCCTGAACCTAAAATCGTTTTTTGATTTATATTTATCTGAACAATTAATTACCCTTTCAATGTTATCATTTTTGTGGTTTATGTCACCCTCATCTTCACCGAGTATTGAAGACAGTGACAGAATATAGGTGAGTAGAAGGTACGGTAGTGTATTTATCTTGCAATTCTAAACTTTCTTGTCGTTTTAATACAGATAAGTGTAACTCATCAAGTTCAAGTAGAACAGGGAGTGATTGCCGTGGGAGGGGCAAGAGGGAGCGAAAACCCAAAGTTCACTTTGATGTGAGTTGCATTCATCGGTTTTCTTATATATAATATAAACAATTGAAATGTTTAACATAATTTAAGATATTATACTTTTCTCTGTTCAGGATGTGAAAATTCCATTACAATCACCAAGGAAAGTTCGAAGGTTCCGAATAATGCGGTTTCTTGGCCTTGCAGCTCCAGTCGGGTCTCCTTTTTAATTCACTATACCTGTAAAAAGTTCTCTGAAATGGTGGAAATTTTTTTGTTTTCCCTTCTATCTATATATATTAAAAGCTAATATTTAATTGCTCTATACTAGGATATAATTTGCCATTTGCAACTTATGTGTGGAAGAATAAAGTGTAATTAGTATGATTACTGACCTAGACGGTTTTAAATTTGAAGATATACAAGTTTATTTTTGGAAGTTGGCTTTTGAATTTCGACTCTTCAGTGACTAATCATTTTTTTTTATATCTGCTTGTTTTTAGTATTTGAGTTCTAAATGTGAGTGAATTTTGGAATGACAATGATGCTTACAGGCGTTAATGATCCACATATGGTGGGTAGTAACATTATTTCCATTTCCAATTTAAAAGATGTAATGTTAAGCTCCAAAAATGCACTTTGCATTACACCTTTACAAGGGTTTATCATTTTTAAACCAAAGACCAGGTTTTAGACAAAGATGTATTATTTAATTTATTATTTATTATTATTAATAATAATAACTAATTAAATATATTTATAAATTAATAAAAATAAATGAATAAATATAAATAATAAATAAAATAAAATATATTTATAAATTAATAAAACAAATGAATAAAAAATAAACAAAATGAATTAGATAATACATAAAAATAATAATAAATAAATAAATATTTACAATAATAAATAATGAATAAATAATAATATATATAATAAATTAATAAAATATATTTATAAATAAAATAATAATAAATGAATAAATAATAAAATAAAATAAAATATTTATAAATTAATAAATAATAAATAAAATATAAAATATATTTATAAATTAATAAAAATAAATGAATAAATAAAAGAATGAATAATAAATAAAATGAATTAGATAATACATAAAAAAATAATAATAATAAATAAATATTTACAACAATAAATAATTAATAAATTAATAAATAAAATAATAAATAAAATAAAATATATTTTTAAATAAAATAATAATAAATAAAATAAAATATATTTGTAAATTAATAAATAAAAAATAAAATAATGAATACTAATAAATAGTAAATAAATAATAAAAAATTAAAAAAAAAAAGATCATACCAGACCATTTTATCGAATATGGTCTGGTTTCATTTTTCTCAGACCGAGACGATCAGACCAAACCACTTACCAAACAGATTTTCAGTCAAGAATCAGACCGGACCAAATCATACCGGGCCAGACCAGTTACCAAACAGGCCTTAGAAAGTTGGTTCTACAAGTGACAAGCACGTGTGAGGTATCATGTCTTTGTGTTAATATGCCAGCTCTCCAAGGCCCGCTAACTTTTGGAATTTGCTGTGATGCCATCTCTTATCGACGTATTTACACAAGTTCCACATATTTTTCTATATTCTTGTTTTACCTCTAATATCTTCATTATCTCCTTCCCTTCAGAACTGATCTCTTATTCTCTAGATCATGAAAAATGTTAATTTTGTTCTCCTTGAAATAAGGAAGTGATAAAATGCATGTCAAAGGCAAATAAAGTTTCCAATCCGAGCAATTCTTAGGTCATGTGGTTCTAAATAAAAAAAACTAAATATATACTCCCTCGTCCTGCAATAGTTGTCCAATTTGAACTTTTTAACATTTTGTGAATTGAGGCTGACTAGTGTGCAATTTTTAATTTTGTCATTAATAATATAGTATTATGGTGGGGTCCGATATTTATTTGAAGTTAGTTGGAGAAAGTGGAAGATGAAATTGCATTGAAAGAAGGGTAGTTGGAGTAATTTAGGACAAATGAAGTTGTAATAGTGGACAACTAATATGAAACTTAGATAGTATGACTTTGGGTCCAAATATTTGGATTTTGTAAATAATCTTTTTTAGTAATTTCTTGTGATAAAGTTCTAAATATGGAATGCGTAACAGGTTGGATGTTTTGCAGTTCGATCAAAAAATTTAAGTTAATAGGTGAGATTAACATTCACTCATTTATAAATTCAATCATTTTTTCATTCGCATCTGATGTCCTCGTTGTGATCGGACCACTCTGTTTGCCTGCATTAAATTCGAACTCACCCCGAGTGCATGGCACCCAAGCGAGTGCTTGGACTTTGGCGTGACACCGTATTAAGAATTAGGTTTAACTTTGATATCAACTGTAATAGATCGAATTCTTTGCAGTTCGACCTAAAAACTTAAACTGGTAGTTTTTATTTTATTTTATTAAGCACGTCATTATTTTGATTGAGGGCCTCATGGAGACAAATTCACAAAAAGTAGTGTACTTCTGATAATTCTTGATTATATCCCAATGAAAAGAATGAGAAAACTAGTATGTATATAGTTTTCTTTCACTTTAGGGGTTGTTTGGTTGATGTTTTTTATTTTACTTTGTTACTGTTCACAATTTGAAAGCAAAACGTGTTTGATGATGGTTGTTTTGCTTTCAACAATATCAAAACATTGCTTTTAAAATGGCCAAATTTTGGACTTTCATTTGTTTTGTTACTGTAGATTGAGCAATGGCTTAGTGGAAGCAATATTTTGGGCCTAGACAAACATGAATAAATTGAAATAATATTTATAAATAATAATAATAATAAATTAAATAAAAATATTTATAAATTAAATGAATAATAAATAAATAAAATAAAATATATTTATATCTTAAATAAAGTGAATAAATAATTAATATATTAACACATAATAAAAAAAATAAAAAAATAAATTTTTTATTTTTGTTACAACAAAAACATCAATATCAAACATGCTTTCAGTTCAGACTCATAATAACGCAACACAACAAACTTTTTTTTTCATAACACAAAAGCAGCAACACCTACCAAACAACCCCTAAGTGATGCTTATTTCTGTCTTAAATTTCTAACTTTTTTATATACTATAAGATGGAATGAAAACTTAAAAAAAGCCCGACTTATTTTGGTTAACCTTGAAATTTTAAAGTCATCACTCAATTATTAATTTATTAGAGTTAAGTATTTCCTTTTATTTAATTATTAATTATAGTAGTTATCTTAATTTTACTATTATTATGAATCTATGCTAACACAACAAAACAAATGAAAAATAGAGGTTGTGTTTGGGAATGCTTGTTTTTATTTTTGTTATTGTTTTTTGGCACTTTTCATGAGAACAGAACATGTTTGGGAGAGTTTTTACTATTCACTTTGTTCTTGTCTTGGAAACAAATTCTAATGAATAGTGCAAAAAACAAGAGAACAAAAAAAATATATTTTCTTGTTCTCAGTTTGGATTTATAAAAAAAAAACAAGAACCAACACTATCTTCAACCTCTCGCCATCTTCGATCCACCATGACCACCACCCACCACCAAACACACACATATATACATACACACACACACACACACACATATATATATATACACACACCATCACCACCATTGCCCGCAACCACCCAGCACTAACACCACCACGCCACCCACCATCACCCGCTGTCGCCACCACTACCACCACCAATTTTGAACCCCCAAATCGAAACCCTAATCTCCACCGTAAAACCATCCCCAATCGACCCACCACCTCCAATATCACCAATCGTACATGTGTGTGTGTTTCATATGTGTGTGTGAGAACATGAGAGAAATTTTTTTCCCTAATTTTGACCCCAAACAAGAATTTATTTTTTGTTTTTAGGTTGAGAAAACAAAGACAATGACAAGATTGTTCTTGTTCTTGTCCACAAAAAACAAGAACAAAAACACCCCCTTCCTAAACGGGCCCAGAGTTATATATCACAAATCTTTGTCCCATATCGAATCCAAATAGGGAGGGGTCTTTAGTATATATGAATGATGTGTTAATTTCTCCTAACAACATTATCTTTTATGTTCGCGAAACATTCATTTTAAAGTATTATTTTTTATAAAAAATATATTATATTCAATTAAAAGTTGAAACCTTTTTGTCATAGACATTAAAATTGTATGACCCAAACCCAAAATAAATAAGGCACAAAACATTAGTCCATCGTGCAAAAATATAATTATAAGATAATTATTGAATTATAAATTTATTATAATCATATAATTATCAAGAGAGACGCGTGTCATGCTCTCATTCATCCAAGTTGTCTATATATATAGAGGCAAGACAAGAAAAAAAAGGGAGAAAGAAGTTTACAAAAGCTCTCCCAAGAGGGAAAAATGTACACGTGAAAATCACATATGCTCTATGTTCTCTCCCAAAGAAGAAGAAGAACAATAAAGGAGCTATGACATACTATTCCAACCAGAAGAACAACAAACACACTCAAGTTTGTGCCGGTCTTCCTAAACGATTGAAAAAAATATTGAATAATCAAACGGAAGCTCTGCATGATTTTTCTTTCCCCCAATAAGAAAATACGAAGAACAACAAACACATCAAAATCGTGTCGCTCTTTTCTTGTGATTCAACGATATCAAAGCTAATCCTTGAAGATGAAGAACAATAAGTACATCCAAGTCCGTGTCGTTCTTCCTATAAAATTTAAGAAATTAAAAAACTGTTCGAGTCTTCGAGATCAAACTTTATCATAAATCAAAGAAAATAATTCAAGATCAAGCTTCAATGACTCTTGGATCCATATCAATAAACCGGTTCAAGATAAAATTTCGACGGCCCTTAGAGTTTAAGATCAAGCCCTTACGGGTCCTTGGATTGCTCTCAACAACCCGATTCAAGATTAAACTCCAAATCCTTTGAATCTGTACCAACCGAAGAAGGAGATTTTTTCTGTAAAAGATATTCACAGAAAATTGTATACATCATTTACAAGAACTAATCAAAAAATTATTTGGTCACGCTTTCGTTTCTTAAACTGCGGAATCGAATTTTGTGTTTACAGTCATAGTAGAAAGACCTTTTTTTTTCCCTTTCGTATAATATATTAGGAAAAACTGATAAATTGTTCTAATAAAAATGCTATTTCAAATAACTTTAGGAATTTCAAAAGTTTTAAGATTATTATTTAACTAATTACTTTAATAATAGTTATAAATTTATAGAATTTTAAAGGCGAGTTTTCTATACAAAAACAAATTTGAAGTCTTAATTTATATTATATAAGAAAAAAATAAAAAGTAATTTCATAAGAAAGGATATTATGTTATTTTTAAAAAAAAGACAAGCATGGATGCATGACAACTAAATCTCATAGTTCACGAATTTCTATTACAAATTACAGTTTAGGATAATTATTGCAAAAATTGTATATAATTTGAAAATTATCTGCATTTTACAAATAAAGAAGAAAGCGCTTAAATGTTTCTTACAAATTATTTTCCCTATAAATTTTGATTTACACACACATATATATATATATATGTATATATATATATATATTAATGCAGGGACGGACTTGTCAAAGGCTCAGTGGGGGCGGTCGCCCCCACTGAAATTTTTAATTTTTTCACTGTATACCCTGAAAATCAATGTAACTTACAATTACGCCCCCACTAAAATTAGAATCCTAACAAATCTGCCCTAACTATTTCTCCTTTCAAAAACTACACCGTTTAAACTTTAAACCATAATCTATCTATATGACTATATGAGAGAATATGTACTGTATCCAGGGATGGACTTGTCAAAGGCTCAGTGGGGGCGGTCGTCCCCACTGGAATTTTTAATTTTTTCACTGTATACCCTGAAAATCAATGTAACTTACAATTACGCCCCCACTGAAATCTTCTTAAAAATTACCTAGAGCCCCTACTGAAATTAGAATCCTAACAAATCTGCCCCAACTATTTATCCTTTCAAAAACTACACCGTTTAAACTTTAAACCATATTCTATCTATATAACTATATGAAATAATATGTACTATATCCATACGAGTTAGATACGAGAAAGAAGGCGACTCAAATTGGCGACTCCACGGGGACAAGGGCGACTCAATAGGCGATTCCACGGGGACCATCAACGACTATTCCTTACGACTACTACTAATTTCTCGGCTTGGGAAGCTTCACGAGTATTTAAAAAATTGAGATGGAGTGGGATTACTGAAGAAATTGAATAGGTTAGGGTTTTCAATGTTTTTTAAAAATTTATATGAATTTGGGGTTAGGGTTCTAAATATTGCTTATTTATTCATGAAATTGAGTTGATTTTTGTTAGTTGTGATAATTTGTGAATGAAATTGGGATTGAGATTATCCATATTATTATTCTTAAAATTGGGTGAAAGAGATGTTTTTCAACTAAAGAGATGTTTTGATTTAGATTTTTATTTTTTCACTTATATATTGTCGTACGTATTGATGTGCATATTTGATTGTGTATGCTTGAAAATATTACATGTCTGGAGAAGATAGAGGTTGAGGTAGGAAATTAATAGCAAGGTAATATGACAGTTCCCATATATTAGAAACATGATTTATTATAAGTATATATGTCACTGCTTGTACATACTTGGCCTTATGAAGGATATATATATATATATATATATATATATATATATATCCGATCAATGAGAAGGAATGTGATTTATGTACTCTGAAATCTGTAAATATTTGATTGATTATCAGCTGTTAAACTCATTTTAAAATCATAAATTAGTCAATACTTTAGTCTTTAGTCAGTGAGTGCTGAAATAGAATATTTCAATATTTCGATAAATAAACTGGACCATTTATCAAAAATTATGTTCTTAAATCCATTATTTTTTGCAACAGTAATGGATAATTTTTACCCACGACTTCACCCATCCTCCGGTCCCTCCACTGGTCCTTCCATAGAAAGAGATGAGGACACTTCAAAGAATACAAATGTAGAAGTTAACCTCAATGATCTTCCTGCTGATCCCGGATTAAGAACTCCGATATTAAAGTATCATCCTAATATCCGCGATCAAATTCGTAGAGCATATTTACTAAAGGGTCCTTGCCAACCTATAGAGCATAATTTTCCCTATAAGAAATATGGAAAAACATCACGACGATTCAACCCGGCATGGTTTGATGAAAATCCTACTTGGTTAGAATATAGCGTATCTAAAAATGTTGCATATTGTCTATGTTGTTATCTTTTTAAACCAAACATTGGATTACAATCGGGTGGTGATTCATTTGTTGGTGAAGGGTATTCAAATTGGAAAAAAAGGAAAGGTTACAGTGTCACGTTGGAGGTATTGATAGTGCACATACTCAATCTTCGAAAATGTGTCGAGCACTATTGAAGCAAGACGAACACATTGCCTCAGTTTTTTCCTAGCAATCAAATAAGATGCGAACTGAATATCGAATATGATTGAATGCATCAATCGATTGTATTCGATATCTTTTACGCCAAGGGCTTGCATTTCGTGGTGATGATGAATCCGAATATTTAAGTAACCAAGGAAATTTTCTTTCTATGTTGCGGTTTCTTGCTAATCATAATGAGGAGATTCGTTCGGTGACTTTGGAAAGTGCTCCTAAAAATCATAAATTAACGGCACCCAAGATTCAAAAGGACAATGTTAATGCTATTGCCTGAGAGACTCTTAATGTGATCATCAAAGAAATTGGCAATATATTTTTCTATTCTCATTGACGAGTCCCGAGACATATCAACAAAGGAACAAATGGCTTGCGTGTTTGCGCTATGTGAACAAGAATGGGCATGTAGTTGAACGTTTTATAGGTCTTGTACATGTTAGTGATACCACTTCCATATCCCTTAAAAAAACAATTGACAGTTTACTCTTGAGGCATGGGTTGAGTATTTCAAGATTGCGCGGTCAAGGTTATGATGGGGCAAGTAATATGCGAGGCAGATTCAATGGCTTTAAATCACTTATCTTGAAGGAAAATGAATGTGCTTTTTATGTCCATTGTTTTGCCCATCAACTTCAATTAGCTCTTGTGGGGATGGCGAAAAAGTTTGATGATATTGTTTCTCTCTTTACTTTTGTTTCCAATATTGTGAATGTAGTTGGTGGTTCATGCAAACATCGTGGAATTCTTCAAAAAAAGCAAGCTTCCATAGTTAGCGAGGCACTTCATAATGATGAGCTTTCAAGTGGACAAGGCTTAAATCAAAACACTTCTCTTAAGCGATCTACCGATACACGTTGGGGTTCACATTATGACACTTTGATTAGTGTGACTACCATGTTTGAAGCAATTATTTGTGTACTTGAGACAATTGAAAAAGATGGATCGTCCGAACAAAGGTTTGAGGTAAATCTTTTATTGGACTCCATGCAATCTTTTAATTTTGTCTTTAGTTTGCATTTGATGAAAACTCTCTTGGGAATTACAAATGATTTATCAAAAACACTTCAAATAAAAGATCAAGATATTGTGATTGCTATGTCCCTTGTTAAAGTATGCAAAGAGAAATTACAAAGGATGAGAGAAAGTGGATGGGATTCATTACTAGATCAAGTTTCTTCCTTTTGTATCAAACATGAGATTCATGTTCCTCTTATGGATGGAAAATTCTTAGTTCGAGGAAGGCCACGACGTAATGCACAAGAAAATTCAAACTTGCATCATTATCGTGTCGAGTTATTTTATGTCATCATTGATATGCAACTTCAAGAGCTCAATAATCGTTTTACCGAAATGAATACGGAGTTGTTGCTTTGTGTGGCAAGCTTGTGTCCGGATGATTCATTTTTAGCTTTTGAAAATGAAAAATTAATCCAGCTTGCTCAATTTTATCCTAAAGAATTCTCTTCCACTACTCTCATGAGACTTGGGTATGAACTTGATAATTATATGGGTCAACTTCATTTACACCCCCTAAGGTTTGTCCTATCATCACTTTGACCCCCTCAGGTTTGCATATCTTCATTTACACCCCTTCATGGTGTGAAATGTCTAAAATACTCTTATACCAAACACTCCTTAAATCAATTTAATCCCTAAATCAATTTAAACCCTAAACCAAACACTCCCTTAGAATCAATCTAACCCTCAAACCAAACACCCCAACATTTATTCAATTTAAATTTATTTTATTCTTTTTCTTTCTCTCGTCTCTATCTCTCGTCTCTCTCTTTCCTCTTTCTCTCTCTCTTAGACACACCCACACACGCACACACACATATATAGATCTATACATATATATATACACACACATATTTTCGACCCATCGGTCGAAAATAGAGGAGGCGGTGGTGGGAGGGGGGCGGCGCCGACGGGGAGGCGGTAGGAGGGGGTCGGCGCCGACGGGGGAGATCTATATATATATATGTGTGTGTGTGTGTGTATATGTATAGATCTATATATATATGTGTGTGTATATATATGTATAGATCTATATATATATATGTGTGTGTGTATATATATATATATATGTGTGTGTATATATATATATATGTGTGTGTCTGTGTAGAGTGAGTGAGTGTGTGTGTGTGTGTGAGAGAGAGAGAGAAAGAGAGAGATAAATATATTTTTAATTTTATATTTATTTTCGAATTTAGTATTATTTTTGAAATTTAATATATATTTTTTTGAATTTTATAATTATTTTATATTTATTTTTGATTTTATAATTTTTTTCGAAATTTAATATATAATTTTGAATTTTATATGTTTTTTTTAATTTTATATATTGTTTTCAAATTTTTTATGTTTTTTGTGATTTTTATATTTATTTTCGAAATTTAATATGTTTTTTTGAAAAAAAAAATAATTTCGAAATTTATATATTTTTTTAATTTTATATTTATTTTAGAATTTATAATTTTTTTCAAATTTTAATATATATATTTTTGAATTTTATATATATTTTGAAAATTTAATACAAATTAAATTATTAAATGATGGGAGGGGGTCTAATTGATAAAAGCACTATCCTTGTTTCCAAACAGAACAAGGATAACACATTGATGGTAGTTTAGGGATTTTAAAAAAAATTCAGGCTGATGTCATCGTTCAAGGGGTCTAAGTGATGAGAATATTGAATAGTAGGGAGTGTAAATGAAGATATGCAAACCTGAGGGGGTCAAAGTGAAGATAAGATAAACCTTAGGGGGTGTAAATAAAATTAACCCTAATTATATTGAGGATGTACGCTCAAGTAGCGAGTTTGAAAGGTTAAAAGGAATTGGTGATCTTGCAAAGAAAATGGTTGAAGCCAAGAGAGACAAAGTGTATCCACTAGTTTATTTGCTTGTGACATTGGCGTTGATTCTACTGATTGCAACTGCTACAGTTGAAATGACATTTTCAGCTACGAATATCGTGAAGAATCGATTGCGTAATAAAATGAGAGATGAATTGATGAGTGATAACTTGATAGTGTACATTGAAATGGAGATATCTATGGGTATTGATAATGAAGTTATTATGCAACGTTTTCAGAAAATGAAAAATCATCGTTGTCAATTATAAATGTATTTGATAGAGAAATCCGTGGACTTGAAGGTTCTTTTTTGCTTATTATATTTAAACTAATGTGAAAGTTGACCAGATTTACTTTTGGTTGTAATTATACTTTTCAATGTAATTGTGTTCAATGAAGGAGAAGTTCTTTTGGTTTATTAAAATTGTTTAAATTTTTTAGTTTTAGCCTGTTAAAGTATACCCCCACTAATCAAAAATTCCAGGTCCGTGCCTGTATGAATGTATAAGTATAATATAATATACATTAATTTATCTTAGAAATTATTCGGTTGCAATTTTTTCACGAGAGAAAAAACAAAGAATCAATTATTTGAGGGAAAATTACACAAACTATTCCTGAATTATGACCTAATTGCATGCGGTACTCATTATGTTTCAATAATATCATAAACTACCCTTAAAACCACCTCCATTATAACACTTAGCCCCTTATGTTCAAAGTCAACACTGGAAACTTTGTGTATTGGTCAATAAAAGCTGTTTTTGTAGTGAACTTCCATTTTTGCCCTCATATCATTGCATGTTCCAATTTTGCATACAAAATTACTTAAATACCCTAATTTTTTTGAATTTCCATTATGTTCCAAAATATGAATTTTTTTTTCAAAAAATAATTTTTTTGCGAAAAAGTATATATTATGTTCCAAAATATGAATTTTTTTTTGAAAAATATTTTTTTTGCGAAAAAGTATATATTATGTTTCAAAATATGAATTTTTTCCGAAAAATATATATTATGTTCCAAAATATGATTTTTTTTCGAAAAATATATATTATGTTCCAAAATATGATTTTTTTGCAAAAAAGTATTTATTTTGTTCCAAAATATGAATTTTTTTCGAAAAATATTTATTATATTCCAAAATATGATTTTTTTTGCAAAAAAGTACTTATTATGTTCCAAAATATGAATTTTGTTTCCGAAAAATATTTTTTTTTTGTGAAAAATAGATACTATTATGTTCCAAAATATGATCTTTTGCGAAAAATATATACTATATTCCAAAATATGATTTTTTTCTGAAAATAATTTTTTTTCAAAAAATATATATTATTTTTTCCGAAATAATTCATATTTTGGAAAATAATATTCTCCCTCCGAAAAATATTTTTTTGCCAAAAATATATATATATATTTTTGAATTTATAATTTTTGGGACAAAGTGGACACCGTGGGGGTTAGTTGATAAAACTGGATAGTATAGGGGGTTTCTTGAAATTAACTCTAAAATATAATATAAAACAAGGGCTTTTAAGTAAATTCACGCACAAATCTGACTGGGGCTGTTCTAAGGGGTAGTAACTGATATTATTCAAACATTAAGGGTACTCTCTATAATTAGGTCATAGTTTTGGGATAGTTTGTGTAATTTTCCCATTGTTTGAAATGAATGGGTCCTTTGTATAATTTGCCTTAAAAGCATAAATAAAATATTTGCCTAAAGACCCCTGCCCCATCAGACTTGTATATGGGCTGTCTGTCTCTATACGTTCTTCTTCTTCCCTTTTCTCTCTGTTTTTCCCTGATTTCTTCCTTATTCAGTCCTCAATGGCCTCTTCAAGTTCCGGAAACTCTATTACTGCCCCAGGTATCTCCAATTTTAGAATACACACACATATACATATATATATATATACACACACACACACAACACATACTTTTTGATTTTAAATTTTGAGATAATTTTTGATTTGCTCCAATTCTGTAACAGAGGCAGTTCAGATTCTGGTTTCTTCTCTGGCGGATGATTCTTCAATGGTCAGAGAAGCCTCCATGGTTGCACTCAAGGACATCGCTAACCTGTATAAAACTCTCTCTCTCTCTCTCTCACACACACATTTATACACGCAGATATATATATATATATATTTATGTACATATACGTATTAAATGAGCTTTGGTTTTATTTTTATATTAATTTGGGAATGATTGCAGGAATCCACTACTGGTTCTTGATTGTTGTTCAACTGTTTCGCGAGGAGGACGTCGTGTACTACTCTGTTTGGAATCTCGATTATTAATTTTCTGTCTGACTTTCCCGAGAAAATATTGAGTGTAATGGGGCTTTTGTTAATGTTGCAGCGTTTTGGTAATATGGCTGGTGTATTTCAAGTAATGGCAGTCAGTGTCCGTGCCCTAGACAAAACAGAGGCTGATCCTCCTTACATGGCTAAATTCGCCAAGATTGCCACTGCAGAGATGATCTCCTCTAAGGTATATATTATATATATGTATATATTTGTGCGCGTGTGTATATATGTAAGTTACATCACAGGTTGGGAAATTACTAGTACTCTTGGAAATTTAGTTGTCAATCTTGACTTCAGTGTGGTATAATGCTACATGGCTGGTCCTAGTTAAATGATAGGTCTATAAGGTATCCCTTTGTCTGTGTGAACTCAAAATGTCTGTATTCTTTTAAAGACCCAACGTTTAATTATGGACTTGTTGTATTATGTGATATTTTGATTACCAAGTGTGGATAGATGTGTTTGTGTATTGACTATAATAGGGCAAGTGATGTGGATGTTTGGATCGAAGAGTCGAAGACTGAAATTGTGCCACTGGCTTCTACAGTTGGATTATGATGTAATTTAAAGGAGTATCAATGATTTATACTGTCAAATTTTTTTTTGGTTGTGAATAACTTTTGATGCTACAACCTCCAAACATTTTTTTCCAACCCGTTATATTGGTCCTTTTTTTCCATTCAGCTCTGTCTAAGGCTATGGCCCCATACAAAACAAATACTATCATATTTTTTCTTATTAATTTGCCCACATTAACTTTGGGCTTACTGTTTATAAATTTCGTTTAGTAATAACCTCAATGTGAACTATATCACTGTTCTTGCCTGGTGCACTTAATTACCTTAACTGATTTTCTCTTATTTTTTATTCAATTGGTGCTATTCCAACCATCTCAAAGATATGATTGTTTCTAGTTTTTCATCACATCCACTTTAACATTCTGATTTTTGCTTTGATTTTCTTAGCTCCCCCATGTTTTGTCTCATAAAGTATGGCTGATGTATAACACCTACGATTTAACTGCCTTGATTCTCTGATTAAAATCATTTCCATTTTTTCCTTCAATAATTATTGAAGCTTGATAAAGAAAATGCTTACCTTCTTTCTTTTAACTTTTCAAGTAACATTTTTGCTAGATTCACAATCGTACTTCCAGATTTCTAAAGTTACACTTTATATTGATGGTTTAAGCCTTCAATTATATATATATATATTGCTTCTGAAAATATTTTTAATGTTGCCAAGTGATATATGTATTGTGCGTACAAGGCATATTTGATAAAAAACTATTATCAGCAGACGGAAGAATTGATGGAAGATTTTTTTTTGAAAATTTTGTTCAATAGAGTTATAAATGACCCATTTGGTAAAATAATTGTGGATTTGTTTGACCTTTCTTTCCTCCCCCCGGTTGTGAAGATAATCACACGCAATGACAGATCATGGCCATGTTATTTAAGGCTTATGGTAAGAACGGATTTCATTCTAGTGCTTGAAAATAATATTTCAAAGCTTCTAGGAGGTCCTTTATGAAGGAGATACATTATATATACAAAAAATCAACATCCGGTGATATAATGCTAGGAGGAGATAAGAGGGCCCTATGGAGAATGTGCTTAGTAATTCTCAATAGAGTCTGACCACACAACTTTTTGCTGTATTTTGTATCATGTAAATGTAATTGACATACAAACGCAGGCAATAGACAGAAACCGAAATGCGGATTTTTTATTCATTGTATTTTACAAACTTCAACCAATTCCGCTTCTATGATATAGCGGATTCCATGAATATAGATTTGAATGTATATGGGTTCTTGAAAGTTGAAAGTAAAAGAGCAATGCCAAAAATTTCTTGTTCCATCCAGATCAAGAGGGTGGTATTGGTCCTTTACTTTTCTATAGACTTTATTAGTTTGAACTAAAACTTGATTACGCCATCGGCTTGTGGGCTTGTCATCAACTCATTGTTCATGAAGGACCTCTTACGTATTTTCATTTTTTACCCTGTTGCAGGAACTTAATGCCGACTGGCAAAGGGCTGCTGCAGGTTTACTTGTTGCAATAGGCTCACATTTGCCTGACTTAGTAAGTCCTAGAATCAGATTAGGAAAGAAGTGGAGTTAGCTTAGTATATATATGATGATTAGCTAGTTATAAATCGTGTTCAATATGAAAATTCCACTTGAATGAAGAACATTACTTGAAAAAGTGCGAAGCTAAAGAGAATGTTCTATGTGGAAGTGCACGATAATCCATGTGTCGGACACGAGTATGTATCCTAGTGTTGGGCATGCCAAAGATCTAATTGAAGGACACATGGACACGACTAGGTATGCATGTGTTGCTAAATTTATATCCAAGTGATTCTGTGTTGCTATCTTATTACTTCAAATGACTGAAATGTTTACTTTGAACACTATATTTGATAAAATCATTATTGTACACTTAAGAATAAAATAAAAACACTAAATAAAATGAATATCTAGCCGTGTCCACGTGTCCTTCTATTAGATATTTGACACGTCCGACACACAGATTCATACCTGTGCCCGATACTCGTACCCGAGTCTATGTAACATAGATTTGACCCTCCCTCTCGTAACAAACCCGTGTTTGTAAATTCTTCTTTACCCTTTTTTATCCTTATCCCCCGATGAATAAAATTTCCGTAGACAAATTGTATTTTATTCCTACTTTATATTCAAACCTTTTGCTTTTCATTTTTTATTTTAAAACAATATTGGGTGTTCGCTGTGTGTTCATGTGTCTGTCTAATGTCCATGGAGTGACCTTAGTGTGCCTTCAGTGTGTCCAAATAACAAATAGACATGTTTTTGGCATGTTCTATTGCTTATAAGAAAGCTTCCAGTGGTTTAGCTTGTAATAATGTCCATCTAGCTAAATTATGTACTTGATTCCTCCATCTTTTCCTTCTAAGAAAGGACAAGAAAAAGTAAGTACGTTCGTACTGGCGGTATCCACTTCCAATAAATTTTACGTTCCCCCCCCCCCCCCCCCCCCCCCCCCCCCCCGCCCGCTTTCTTCTTGTGGTAACTTAAACACACTTTCACTCCTGCTATGTCTTCTTACATGGACTTCAACCCCAGAACTAAGATCTTGGTGGTTCTTACTCTTTTTTTTATTGGTTGGGACTGAAGTTTATAACTTCCACGTTTTCAGAATTTTGTTTTAAAACTAATAATCCTCGTAATTAAGTGCTTCCAGAGCAGTCATCAGGGTACATCGTTCTAATAAGGTATTGGGTAGTTTGATATATAATAGTCTGGGTGGTATTTGCTCCGCCCCACCTCTCTCTCTCTCTCTCTCTCATGTGCCACCTTATGAATTTTTCCATGTTTTGTCAATTGCTTTTGCAGATGATAGAAGAAATATTTCTTCATCTTTCGGGGCCTAATTCAGCACTTCCAGCTATGGTTCAAATACTCGCAGACTTTGCTTCTGCTGATGGTTAGCCATCGCACTTCCTTTTGTTTGGGCAGTATGATCAGCTTGGAACTTTGTAGTTATTGGACTTTGTTTTCTGAAACTAATGTTGTTGATGAAATTTCATAATTTATTAAGCGTTGCAGTTTGCTCCACGGCTCAAAGGTGTACTTTTACGGGTTTTGCCTATTCTTGGAAATGTAAGAGATGCCCACCGACCAATTTTTGCAAATGGTACAGTCTCTCTTTCGTCCTTTGATATAGAATTTATGCTGTTTTTGGTTTGATTTATCCTTTAGTGCCGATGGAGGTAAAAATCATTTTCTTATAACATCCATATCATGTGTACCTTTATGCAAACACACCCATGCTTCCTTTCCAACTTCAAACCATCTAAACGTTTCAAGACAAATTTCTCTTTTTTACATTCATTTATCGACATAACGGGAATGGGTGAGGCGCACTGTTGCCTGAGAAGTAACAAACAAGACTCTGATGACCCAGCAGTGGGAAGTATCTCTTCTGAGTCCCTATACCACATTTCATGCAAATCTCCCTAAAGATGCCATGTAAATGGTCCAATCAATCAGGCATGACTTGACTCTTATGAACAAAAAGAACACCGGATTCTTCTCCTTCGAAAATTCTGGAGTTCTCCTTTAAAATGGACCAGAGAGTTGTGGAAATGGTTGTGCATCAGAACTGCATTCATGAACGAAGGAAATAGTGCTTTACACAAAGAGGGTGGAGACAATAGACATACAAACCAAGAAATTAGATACATTACACGGGGCAAGAGGGAACTGTCAAGGCCCCATCTTTTGGTTATATATGAACTTTCTCTTACTTCATAAATAAAAGTGAACCTATACAGAGTACTGAGAAAGGAAGATTGGATTCTAACTGAATCTCTGACATTATTTTTCTCAAAATGACTACTCTCAGACTTGAACAAAATTCATGCTTGTCAATCTGGGCTTCTACAAAAGCATTGAGCCCTTCCCATTTCATAAATTCAACACTAGTTTATCTTTATTTCTGTCCCACAGAGTTTTTCTTACCACTGTTTACAATCTGCCATCCATTTCAATGGGAATTTGGATAGGAGATAGGTGAAAGACTAAATATAGTCATGACATGCCTTGGAGGAAATTAACATCTCCAATATGTCAGGATGCCTTTTAAGCCTGAAAAGGTAAGCGAGGTACTAAAATTGCGGTTGACCAATTTTGCCTTCCACGGCACATGAAAATATGTGGAGATCAATCTTTCTATTTAAATGTATAACTAAAATTTTCTGAAGATTATTATTCAGTTTCAAGACAGGTTACTACATCACAGAGTGTGTTTCAAATAGTGATGCTGTCATCAGAGGGTTGAAAAGGGAAGTTTGACATGCGAACTGTAGTTAATTTATGTGAATGTCACAATGTGACCCTATTAGCATGTCACAAGGATGGACCAGAAGGTATATAATGGTTTTTCCTGTTGTAATTCTCGAGCGCTTGGGAAAAAGACGTAGAGGCCCTTTGAGGAGAAAAATGGACACGGGCGTCGGGCCCAATTAAGATGCTGGAGAAAGAGGCAGTTGAATAACAGACATCCAAGTAGATGATCATTAGCCTTTTGTAGATTTTCCCAATCATCCTTACGAAACTGTTATATTCCATATGTTTTCTCATGTTTAAACAGTCCTTTGCAAGGGAAATCTCACCCATCCCCATTCTAGTCCTGCTAAATACTTGACTTTTCTCCCAATTGCCAAATCGACTTGTCTGTGTTCTATTAACTGATACGGAATTTTTGTTGTAAATGTTGTAAAAACAAGATTTGATAGACCTTAGTATGCCCATTGGATTGAAACATGAAAGAGGGTGTTGCTATGAACTTTTAGAATTATAAACACTTTTAACGGAGGGTTACTTACCCCTCTTCAGGGGAAGGATTATTCGCTCTGGATAGCCGTAATCACATCCAAACCCTGGGTTTCGGGTAAGCACAGGTCAGAGGCTTGCTGATCCTAAGAGTTGGACAGAAGACCTCTTGGTCATGCCTAAAGGCCTTACACCAACTCAGGTACCCCTTTCAGGTTAATGCTATGGATTTCTGGTATTAAAGAAAGACATTTTTCTCTTGGACCAATATCTGGGAGTAGTATATGCTCTTTCTTTCTACCATCACTATCAGTTCATCATAGGCGAAGTCTGATGATGATTGAGCAATTTCAGTGAAGATGTAGGCTTTTACAAGGTCTGGTTGCCATCAATCTTATTATCAGGCCACTCTGGGTCAATCAGTTGCTTCAATTCTGTCAGCTGGTCGTGTTCTATTTGGGAGTTGAATTTCACTCCACTTGTTTACAGTTTCATTTTTGTAGGCATTGTGCTATGACGTCAAATGTTTTTCTCTTCTTTTTCTAGTCAGCTAACTTCTAATTTTGTTAATTCTTTTTCAGCATTTAAGTGTTGGTGTCAGGCTTGTTGGCAATATAGTGTGGATTTCCCTTTGCTTTCACTTCTTGACGGCGACGTTATGTGAGAACAACAACTTGCTTTTTTGGTTAGTTTTTATGTCTATGACTGTTGCACAACCTTTTTCTCTGAAATTAACGTGTCTCTAGTGCAGGTCATTTCTGAATTCTGCATTTGAGCTTTTATTGAGAGTTTGGGCAACTTCACGAGATCTGAAGGTCCACAAACTTTGTTTTCTTTGTTATTTCTTTTCCTTTTTTTGTTATCATTATGTTCTTTTGATTTCACATATCACTTTGCACTAATGCATCCATAGGAACCAATTCACCTTTTTTTCCTATTGTGCACATTTATCCCCAAAATAGAAGCAGGCAGTGCGTTTAGGTGTATATGCTTGTTACAGGAACATCCTATGCTAGCCTTATACATGCTTCTTGTAAGCTTTGCGCTTACTATATGTCCAAAATGTTTTCTCTGCTAGAACCTTAAATTACAAAAAATTACCCACTAGATAAATACTTGCTCTGAACCTCTCAAGGGTGCATCGTTTCACCAAACCCACTTCATGGATGTCTTGCATGCATGGGCTCCAATACTTCTTGGTCTCTTTGTAGTGTGCTGTGTATTGTGGGTTCTTTCATTTGTTTTGGACAAGTTTTGTATGGACTGACGTGTTATAAATAAGAAAATTATTGAAAGGCCATTGTCCTGGTCCCTTAATCCTGGTGGCCAGAATGAGTTGGGTCAAATCATCACTTTTCACTGCTATTTGCATGACTTGACTGCCTTCTGATTAGAACACTAGTTTGCATGTGTCAGCCTTTTTACTGTTGCATCAAGTATTGACCCCTGAAGGAAAAAAGTGGAAATCACAAATTGAAATAGGGACATGAGTGAAGTGTAAGTGTGTTTATATATAGGTATCTAGGTGATGAGTAAATTAATAGCTTATTGCATCTAACATGGTAAAAAATTATAGTAAATGTTCCAAGAGGTCTAAATTTTGCGAGTACTACATGAAAGATTAATGATAAATATTTAATATTGTTAGAATTTTATTATGAAATAGTATATATGATAAGTGTCTCCATCTTCTTTAATATGAATATCTTTTATTTATATACAACCGCTCCATCCTGGATTATATCTCAATAAGAAAAAAGAAGGATATCGGAAATATGATTTCCATGTTTCACTGGAAATCTTGTGCATGGTTTAGAATTACGAAAGCAATTCTCCAAAACTCAAAGCAGAAAAATAATTTTCCAGAAAACTCTTACAGACATTTTGCTGAGAACACACCACTTTCTTAGAAAACTGAAACTAAACCAGTTTCTCTGACTGCAACCAAACAAGCTTCTAATTTTCAGTTCTCTGAAGTAGGAAACTTAACGAAGAATATTGGATATTTTAATCTTCAGGGTTTACAGAATCTTATATTATCTAAAAGAAATTATTCGGGGGTGCTTGTTTGAGTTATTTTGCTTAATAAATATAATGAAAATGACTTTTTTATATGATTGATTTTTTGTTGCACTAGGTCCGCATATCTACTGTGGAAGCTCTGGGCCAGATGGTTGGTCTTGTAACTCGAACACAACTGAAGGTTGCTTTACCAAGACTTATTCCTACTATTGTGGAACTGTAAGATAAAGTTTGTTCTAAGATGCTTGTAACTATGCATTCACTTTACCATACTTATGTGTGCACATACATGTACACACACATACACATACTTCAATATTTTCTAATATAGTTCATTAGAGGATAGTGATGATACACATATATCCACACAGATACAAACACAGAGATGAAGAAAACTCTTCGAAAGTAGTTTATGTTTACATATTTATGAACATTAACAGGATAATATTGTGTTTCTCTTGCACTTTTTATTTTTAATAGGTATAAGAAAGATCTAGATATTGCCTTTGTGGCAACATGCAGTCTCCACAATATCCTATATGCTTCTTTACTGTCAGAAAGTGGTCCTCCTTTGCTTGATTTTGAGGTAATTTGCGGGTCGTTCCCTCATTTCTAATGTTATATCGGTCATAAAGTGAGTGAATTTGTGCATTTTTTTTCTCCCGGACTTCTACTTTCTCTATTTTTTGCAGCTCAGGCTTGGTAGTACATTTTACATATTACACAAAACTTAAGAATCTGTACAGGAAACTTTCTTTTGTTCCCATAATCTTACTTTGTCTTTGTTTCTGGATATCAAGTTATTCTTTGCTTTTCTTTTTTCAATTTGTTTTGTAAGGTGTAACTTCAGGTGTTGCGAGTTTTGCCATTCTTCTAAATGGACCTATTGGGGATTCAGTTTTTCCGCTTGATGGTCAATGAACTAAAGCTAATCCATGGAACATCAGAAAATTAATTGGACATGGGATGATTTTATGGTCAAAGATCTATATACATCTGAGAATATGGAGTTGTTCATCAGATATAGTCTTATCAATTTTTTCTTTACATTTGATAGTGATAGGTATTGATGGCAATTATGGTAGCAACAGTATCAAAGTTTATTTACTAATAATATGAAGAAAGAGATATTATAAGCTTTAATGGAAATTATTTTTCACAAGTAAGCTTCATTGGAAAAAATGAAACACAAAAAGCAAAAAGAGAGATGTTGGAAGACTAAAACCACCAAAAATGTCTCGTTGGACTGCATGCCGCCACATGATAGCAAGTATAAAACTGTACTTTCGGCTCTCCGTGTGGGAAAGTAGAGTAGTTATTGAAGGAAAAGCCATGTCAGAAAGTTGATAAAGGCTGTGGATTACGACCTTATATCTCAAGGGCTACTAAACATCTAAGAATATGGAGTTGTTCATTGGATATAGTCTTATCAAGTTTTATTACATCTAAAATGTAACAACATTGGTAATCACGCAGTATTCTTTTCTCTACAGTTCCGAATTGGGGAAGGAAATTGGAAATAAAGATATCTGCATTCAGGATTTATTCTAGAATATGCTTCTCTCTCTCTCTATATATATATATATGTGTGTGTGTGTGTGGTTAATAAACCTTCTTTCTCAATCTATTTTTTTAATATATTTATCTGTTTAAATACTAGTATTGCCTATGATAGATTAGAGATGCTGCAGTCACTGACTCAGCAATGTCTTTCGATACGGTCAGTTATTATAAGTCAACTTGTTTTTGGTTTTTAGTATATATTCCAAAAAGTGCTGCTGCCTTAATTGCACATTTCACTAATTCTTGATATTATCGAGTTTTGGGCAAAAAATTCCGTCATGGAGACAAAAATTAAAGTGAAAAAGGAAAAGTTGCATCATGTCTTGTAAATTATATGTATGGTCCTAGAAGTCAAAGCTGTGTCAAACATACCTATGTATATGAGCGTTGTTTGTAAGTGACTAAGTTTGCTCTTTTGTAGAGGTTTTTACTTATATTCCGACAAATTCCATTTTGGTCCAACTTTGAGGAAATCTGGTAGCTTATTTAAACTTTTCCCGCAAAATTTCATGACCTGTTCCCTAAAAATATGGATACTGCAAAATTTCATGACCTGTTCCCTAAAAATATGGAAATCTGGTAGCTTATTTAAACTTTAAAAATATGGATACCTTTAGTTCAGAAACTCATCTATGACGGTCATTCCCCTAGGCTACCTCGTTCCATCATGGCTATTTGTTGGGTTGTCACTCTGACATACTGTTTCTACCACTGTCTCCCATATGTTGCATTAGTTTCAGTAGAATCATTTTATCTGCACATTTCTTTTGCTACTTCATTTGATTTTGTAAGGATTATATGGCTCGCTCTGTTTGTTCTCTATGCAGTGGCCCTTCTGTAAAGAGCTTAACAACTTTTGATTGCATGAACATATTCATGCCTAGGCGGTGACTTGGATGATGTAGCATCTGTACATGATTCTCTTGCGGGACATAATAGACATCTCTATGCAAAAAAAGTTAATTGCGAGATGCAGATCCATCATTTTTATTGATTGAATTAACCATCTGTTTTACTTTAGTAGACATGGGAATATTCGTAATAATGTGCTATCTGACCTATGATGAAGAATAAAATCTCTTATCAGAAAAGTGCTGCTTTGTGCTTAATATTCATATATGAATACTAATATATGCTATTTGGGTGATGATAGTTCAATTTATTTGATGGGTACTCTGTTTTTTCCTGAAGGACCTCACAATTGTTTTGTCAACACTTCTTCATGTGGTTTCCACCAATAATGACAGCAAAGAGCGCCCAGTTTTCTCAGTGGGACTTAAGGTGTTCCCTATGGCTGTCATAAATCTGTTCTATTCATTTTTTTTTTTCTGTTCTTCGGAGTTTGATGAAGTTGATGATTTGCGTGCTTTTTGAATCCAAGAGGTTACTAAATTCTCGTTGCGTCTTTGTTTCTTTTATTTATTGTTTTTTGTTTCATGTTCAACTTTTTATTTTGGAACATTTTGTTAATTTGTCTTGTTCCATTTCTAGTAGCATGTAGTTCCACTTCGTTCCATAAATGTGCCTTGTTTGCTCCCTTTCTCTTTGAATTCGTATGCCTTCTTTTATATATATAAATGACCAAGAAGTCAGGATTTGCTACAATCCTCTTACTGTTTTTTTTTTGTGGTAATAACTCTCTCTCTCTCGCGCGCGTGTGTACTAGTTACTTTAATTTGTGTATGTTCACTTGGATGAGCAATATTTATGTAAACTGTTTCCTATATATTTTGTGTATTAATAAAATTAAGGATATTTCCCCTCCCTTTGACTGGGCTGTAAATTATCACATCAGTATGTGTGTTTTATGTCTTGTGCAATGTGGTTTTTGTAATTACATCATCACCCTATATTTACTTCCGTTTTTTCCGTTTGTATGCTTGTGGCAGGCCTACAATGAAGTTCAGCATTGCTTTTTGACAGTTGGCTTGGTATACCCTGAGGATTTATTTGTCTTCCTCCTGAATGTGGGTACTATATCTAGGCCACAGTTTTGAGGAGTACCATTACTTGCCTTGTGGTAATAAATTTCTGTCTGTTGTCACTTCCAGAAGTGCAGGTTGAAGGAAGAAGCTTTAATGTTTGGTGCACTTTGTGTTCTAAAGCATCTTTTGCCTAGGTTTGTTTCCTTTTGTTGTCTGTTATATTTTTCCCTAGATTGTTTTCATCAACTGGCTTTTACCTATGTGAAGATTGTCCGAAGCTTGGCATAGTAAAAGGCCTTCACTTGTTGAAGCTGTGAAGTTGTTGCTAGAAGAGCAAAGTTTGGGTGTTCGTAAGGCTCTTTCGGAGGTATGTTGTTATGAACTTATTAGCGGTAGACCTAGGAACGAACACCCAAACCCATATTAAATCCAAGTGTTGAGAAATCCATTATCTCCACTCACACCATACCATACTGGTTTCATGGTTTATTGGTTGTTTAAACCTAAAATAGAACCCCTTAGATTTGTGAAATCCCGTATTCTTCGCATTAACTTTCTGACAGAATACAAACCTTTATGTTTGTTGTTACTTTGTTTATTAATTTTTACCTATTTTCTCATAAGTTTGGGCCATATTGAACTAAATCATTAAGATTTTGGGCCTAAAACAATATCTTCTCACAAAAAAAGGTTAGTTAATTTATTTACATCAAACTTTCAAAGTAGAGTTGCTTCACAATAAATCATCCAAGGATAACCTTATTTTTATAAATAATGTGGTCATCAAAATAAAAAATTACAAGCTTTCTTGGATTTTGGGATTCTTAGGTTAATAAAACCTTTATCCAAGTCCCGTTAAAAATAATATTGAAGTGTAAGATTTAAAATCAGTCCCACTCTTGTTGAAAAGTCGCCCAATGGAACAAATTAGGAACAACATCTATAACAGCAAATCCGACTGGTTCGGGGCAGATGGACCCGGCCAATCTGCCCAACATCAAGGTGTTATAGAGTCCATACCCGATTCCCGTGGTGGACAAGGTGTTAACTATCCAACTGCTCTAAAAACTTGAGCTGTTAGAGAGGGTGTAACTTGAATCACGAGGGGCCTTCTTTTTGGTCCAACTTGTGTAACACTTTCTAAGTTAGGTGACGGTGAGGTTTGAACACATGACTTGTTGCTCTGATACCATGTTAACCATCAAACTACTCTAAAAGTTTAAGCTGTTAGAGAGGGTGTATCTTGAATATTTATATCCTTCAACACAAGGATCACAATTCTTTAATGGCCAAGACTCACTTTACAATTAATTGTAGTTAAGAATTTCCTTAAAAAAAATCCCATAAACATGATTCTAAGAGGAAACATAATTCTAATAGGAGTATGAGCTACAATATCTAACAATGTCTTATGGTTTCAAATACCTTGCCCAGACTGTCAGCAGTACTTGGGTTGCTCTGGTTAGTTCCACCCTTAGAATTGATATCCTAGTTGGTTAAAGTATTAGTAAAAAATTTATTCTATAGCATCCTAACGCGTGATTGCTTTGCTTTGGTGGTAGTTGATTGTCGTTATGGCTTCACACTGTTACTTGGTTGGTCCATCGGGAGAGCTGTTTGTTGAATATCTTGTACGCCATTGTGCTATATCTGATGGGGAAAGAAATGATCTTGAGAGCTCTAAGGAAGTGTTCAGGTCAAGCGACACTTATTATGCCTTTCCCTACAAGCGATATGAGGTTTGAAACTAACTAAGGCCCTGTTTAGTACCGCTGTGGTTTTCTTTTTTGCTGTGATTTTTTTTTTTACAAAATTGAAAGCAACAGCTTGTCATTTTGATAGAAAGTAAAACATTTTGGTAAAATTCATCTGTTGTGGAATTTTTGAAAGCAGAAAACTGAAAATGTGTTTGGTAATGAAAAAAATTAAAAATGAATAAATCATGAACTAATTACTAATAAAAATAAAATGAACTAATTTAAATATTTATTTATTCATTTTTATTCAGATTTATTTAATATTTATTTATTAATTAATTATTCATTTTATTTTTGTTTATTATTTATTTTATTTATTAATCAATTTTATTATTTATTCATTTTATTTTATTAATTATATTTATTTATTTTTTCTTTATTATTATTATTATTATTATTTTTCTTTATTTAATATTTATTTATTCATTTTTGTTTATTATTTATTTTGTTTTATTTTATTTATTACTAATTTTTTATTTAATCATTTATTTATGTCTTTTTTTCAAATTTTTTTTTTTTTTTCAATACTGTTTAGTTTCATATAAAAATAGGGTAGATAGACCAACGCACCTTTGGTGCAATGGTATAACCCCCCAGTTGGGGGTGAGGGGTTCGAGCCTCCTAGGAGGCATTGTGGTGTGTGAATTTCTTAACATTAAAATAAAATAAAATAGGGTAGATAGTTCTTATTTGCAAAATAGTTACCAAAAACATGAATTTATATGATGACTTTACCATTGACTAAATAGTCACATGAGGGTGAAACCTGCATCTTTGAAGTTGTGGCTTTTGTCCAGTTGTAGACTTGGAGGGCTATGATGGCATTTTGTGTTTACCTTTTATTCATTTTATATTATTTATTTATTCATGTCTTTTTTTCAAATTTATTTTAATGTATTATTTGTTTTCCATACTGTTTAGTTTCATATAAAAATAAGGTAGATAGTTCTTATTTGCAAAATTGTTACCAAAAACATGAATATATATGATGACTTTACCATTGACTAAATAGGCACATGAGGGTGAAACCTGTATCTTTGAAGTTGTGGCTTTTGTCCAGTTGTAGACTTGGAGGGCTATGATGGCATTTTGTGTTTACCTTTGGATTGCGAAGTAGTAGTTATTGCGTGAAGCTATTCGTTTCTAGTGAATAGGAGTTTTTATTGTATTCAGTTTTCTTCTCAGGTGACGTCTGGGAATATTTGTCCTACAGAATTACGGGCAATCTGTGAAAAGGGTCTTCTTTTACTAACCATTACCATCCCAGAAATGGAGGTATACTTGAAATTTTAATTCTATACTTATCAAACCTCCAATTTATTTTTTCCTTCTGTTCTCTCTTTGATTTGTTTTTCCAATTTTATTTCATAATGTTATGGCTCTACGTTCCATTTGTGTTCCATTCTTGGAGACCTTATTATGGATAACATTCATCCTATTTCCTTTTACAGCATATCCTCTGGCCTTTTTTGTTGAAGATGATCATTCCACGGGCTTGCACCAGTGCAGCTGCTACGGTATTTTGTGCTTTATTGTTATAATTCTCTATCAAGCATAGAAATCACAGCTCAGTTTGTATTTGTTTTGTACATTCACTTTGATGTGTCTTTATGAATGTGGTTTATATTTTATTTGTAGGCGTTGTGAATCAGTGCATGTTAGAATTTGATCATGGATAATTAACCACTTTTACAGGTCTGCAGATGTATCTCAGAATTGTGCAAACACAGATCTTACAATGACATGATGCTCACAGAGTGTAAAGCTCGCACTGATATTCCAAATCCTGAGGTAGATTCCCAGCTGGTGTATATAATCTCTCTAATATTTTACCTTCCTAGTTCTATATGTAAATGGTAACTGTCAAATCTGTGGGTTGGCTTATTCAGGAGCTTTTTGCGCGATTGGTGGTGCTTCTGCATGATCCTCTCGCGAGGGAGCAGCTGGCGACTCAGATTTTGACAGTAAGTATTTCTGTGGATTTTGAACTTAACTCTTTTATTTCTGAAGTTCTACTTAACATACATTATACACTGCAATATATATAGGCAGTAACATAAATGCAACTGCCACTAAGTCAAAATATAACAGCTATACAATAGCTACTAAGTCAGCTAAGACGAGATTTGATACAACTACTAAAATCTACAATAGATTCTGCCAACTCATACTAGATTTCCACAGAGACTAACTTGTATTTTTCCACACTCCCCCTCAAGCTGGTGAATAGGTGTCAACCATTCCTAGCTTGGAAATAATTTCTTGGAAGATAACACGGTTGAGCCCCTTTGTAAGAACATCTGCTATTTGACCTCCCGTGGGAACGTATGGTGTGCAAATTAATCCACTTTCTAGTTTTTCCTTGATAAAATGTCTGTCTATCTCGATGTGCTTAGTTCGGTCGTGTTGCACTGTATTATGTGCAATGTTGATTGCTGATTTATTGTCACAGTAGAGTTTCATTAGCCCACTCCATTTAATCTTCAAGTCTTCCAGTATAATCTTCAGCCATAACAACTCACAGACACCTTGTGCCATTGCTCTAAACTCGGCTTCAGCACTTGACCTGGCTACAACATTCTGCTTCTTGCTTCGCTATGTTACCAAATTGCCTCCAAGGAATGTACAATAACCTGAAGTAGATCTCCGATCCATAAGGGACCCGGTGTAATCTGCATCTGTGTAAGCTTCAAGGACAAGCTCAGAGTTTCTTTTAAACATTATCCCCTTCCCAGGATTAGCTTTCAAGTAATGAAGCATACGGTAGGCAGCTTGAAGATGAGTCTCCTTGGGGTCATGCATGAATTGGCTGATGACGCTAACAAAATATGCTATGTCCGGCCGAGTGTGGGCAAGATAGATGAGTTTTCCAACTAATCTCTTGTACATTTCTCTATCTATTGCTTGATCTCCAATAGCCTCTCCAAGTCTATGGTTCGGCTCTATAGGTGTTGCAACTGGTTTGCTTGCGAGCATTCCTATTTTCTTAAGGAGATCATTGACATACTTTTGCTGTGAAATAAAGATACCTTGTCTAGAATGAGCCACTTCAATCCCTAGAAAATATTTCAATCTCCCCAAATCTTTTATTTCGAATTCTTTGATCAAACATTGTTTCAAGGCTTGCTTCTCTTTCTCATCATTTCGAGTCACAATTATGTCGTCCACATAGACTATTAAGGTCGTGACTTTCCCTGAAATCGAGTGTTTGAGGAAAAGAGTGTGATCTCCCTGACTCTGCTTATATCCTGTAGCTAACATCACCTTAGTAAATCCCAAACCACGGGGTGATTGTTTTAAACCATATAAGGCCTTCCTTAATTTGCATACCTTATTCCCTTCGATTCCTCCAAATCCTGGCGGAATGCTCATATAGATTTCTTCTTCCAAATCACCATGTAGAAAGGCGTTCTTCACATCGTACTGCTGTAGTTCCCAATTAAAATTGGCTGTTAATGACAACAAGATCCTCACAATGTTCATTTTTGCAACCGGAGCGAAGGTCTCTTGGTAATCAACTCCATACGTCTGAGTTTACCCCTTAGAAACTATCCTTGCTTTGTAGCGTTCTAACGATCCATCAGCCTTATACTTCAAGGTAAAAACCCACCTACACCCTACTGCATTCTTTCCTTTTGGTAGATCAACTAACTCCCACGTCCCATTTTTTTCCAATGCGTCCATCTCAACTCTCATGGCTTTCCTCCATTCTTCATTGGATAATGCTTCAGATAAAGTGTTTGGAATAGAGATTTCATTTAGACTCGTGAGAAAACTCCTATGGGCTGGCGAGAATTTCTTGAAGGATACATAATGAGATAGAGGGTATAATGGTCGTTTGGTACACTCTCGACTTCCTTTCCTTACGGCTATGGGCAAATCTTGGTCAGTTATTTGCGGTCCAGGGAGCTGGTGTTCTACAAGTGGAGTAGGTTCAGATACCGTTACCTTATTCTCAGGAGTCAGGTTGGAGGTTTTGGCTTGCACCGGATCAGGAGCTAGAACTTGCTTCCTTGAGTACACCTTCCCTTTCCCATATCGTACTTGATCAGGAGTCATATTATCCTTCACATGAGACACATGTGACAAAACGGGAGATTCAGGCTCAGGTACTGAGTCGGATTGAGTGTTTGATACAGGTAAGAGAGATGGTGAACGAGACGAATACGGTAAAGCGAGCTGGAAAAAATCCTTATCTTCCATGATAGACGACTCCCCCTGAAGATAAGGTTCAGTAAAATACGGTTTCCCCTCCGCAAATGTGACATCAGCTGAGATATAGAGTTTCCGGGTAGGAGGATGAAAACATTTGTAACCCTTTTGTATGGATGAGTATCCTATAAACACACACTTAATGGTTCTAGGATCTAATTTGCCCCGGTTGTTGCTATGGACATGAACAAATGAAGTGCACCCAAATATCCTAGGGTAAGATTGTTTGTGGCACTAAGGTCGGGGTAGAATTTAGAAAGGGCTTCTATTGGACTTCTTGACCCTAAAACCCGTGAAGGAAGTCTGTTTATGATGTAGGCAGATGCAAGTACTACTTCCCCCCAATAGTGTTTTGGTACATTTTGATGAAACAAGAGTGCTCTCGTAGTGTTTAGGAGATGACCGTTTTTCCTTTCGGCTACTCCGTTTTGTTGTGGAGTATTAATGCAAGATGACTCGTGAATAATTCCTTCCTTTTGAAAGAAGGGTGACAAGACTTGATTGAAATAATCCCTCGCATTATCATACCTAAACCTCTTTATTTTGGTACTAAACTGATTGTGGATCATTGTATGGAAATTGGGAAAGATATTAATCACATCTGATTTGTTTTTGAGTAAAAATATTCAAGAGACTCTGGTGCAATCATCTATAAAGGACACAAACCACCGCGACCCAGAAACATTGGGGACTGTGGAGGGTCCCCATATATCACTGTGAATTAAATAGAAAGGAGATGAACTTCTTTTATTGCTAATGGGAAAAGCTACACGAGTGTGTTTTGCGTACTCACAAATATCACAATGAAATGTTCCAATATTTAATCCCTTAAACAAAGAAGGAAACATGATTTTAGAATTGCAAAAGAGGGATGTCCTAGACGAAAATGATACAACCATATGACATCTTTATGGGAAGAAGAGAGAAACGAAGAGGATAAATTTGTCCTGATCATACTTGGAAGGCTCGGTGTCTCAAGGTAGTAGAGTCCTTCCTTTTCCTTAGCACGTCCAATCCTCCTCCCCGAATCCTGGTCCTGAAATTCACAGTAAGAGGGATAAAACGTAACATGACAATGTAAGTCTCTAGTAAACTTTTGAATGGACACAAGGTTAGCGGACAATTTAGGAACATGTAGAACATTTTTAAGGACAAGGCTAGGGGTGATATGGATATCTCCTACACCAGCAACCGTGATTTTCCTATTGTGCTTCCATCAGCAACAGTGATTTTCCTATTGCTAGGACATGGGGTATAAGTGCTGAATTGGAGGCATGTGTCATGTGGTTTGTGGCTCCCGAGTCTATGATCCATGAATCCACAAACAATTTATCGAAAACATTTAATCCAAGGGAGAATAAAGACTCACCTGAGAAGGCTAAAGAACAAGCACCAGAAGATGGTTTCTCAAGGGTTCCCAGCAGGTTTCTTAACTTCTCTATTTCTTCACCGTTGAATCCTCCATGTTCTTTTGCCTGAGCTTGACCCATATTTGAGGTCATATGAGCTTGTCCTTGTTGTCGTTGCTGCTGTCCTCCTTTGTTTCCCCATTCTCGACTGGATGTGGGTGGTTTCCCGTGTAATTTCCAGCAACGATCCCTGGTATGTCGCGACTTTTTACAGTACGTACACTAGAGATTGTCTCGGTTTGCCCCCTTTGATAATTCTGCCTTTCCATATTCAGCATTTTGCAGTTGTTCTAGAGTGAGACCCTGCTTATTGTCACTGGAGGCTACGAGTGCTGAGCTATCTATCGACTGAGGTTCAAGCAGGATTCCTCTCCGACTCTCTTCAGCCCGAATCAATGAAATCACCTCATTAAGAGATGGTACCTCTTCCCTGCCCAAGATTTGAATTCTGACTTGATCAAATTCAGAGTTTAGGCCAACAAGAAAATCATAAACTCGATCTTTTTCAATAAAATTTTTCATAATTACAGCGCATTCGCTGCACTTCAAATCAATCACCCGGTAGTAATCCAGTTCTTGCCACTGGTTTTGCAGAAAATTGGCAAACTCAGTCACTGACTTGTTCCCCTGTTTTGTAGATGTTGTCTTTGTCTTGATCTCGTATACTTGCGCCGTATCACGAACCTTGGAGTAAGTCTGGTTGAGAGCGTCCCAGATGGCCTTCGCAGTAGGTAGGAACATGCACGTGTCGCTGATTTCGGGTGTCATGGAATTCCACAACTAGGACATGACCATTAAGTCCTCCTCGTCCCACGCTTCGAAGCTTGCATCACCTTTCTTTGGTCCCGTTCCCAGCAAGTGACTTAATTTCCCTTTTCCTTTCAGAAAAGTTTGAACCAATTGAGACCATTTCAAGTAGTTTCTTCCATTAAGTCGGTACGCCGGTTGAATATTTTGCAGTTCACTTGTGGAGCGCTGAACCTGCTCTTCCTTGGGTGATTGGGATGATTGAGCAGTAATTTCTGACATTCTTCAACAATGGGCTATGAAGACTAAACAAAAGGGTAATGGGAAAAATTGGTAAAAGAAAGTGCCAGAGAATGACTGCAATGAAGGCAAGTCACAGAGAAAAAGGATTAATCTGCTATTAAGGCTGAACAGAAAAACAAAAAACACTGAAACTTTTCAGGAAATCCAAGCCTTACAGCTCTGATACCACGTGGATTTTGAACTTAACTCTTTTATTTCTGAAGTTCTACTTAACATACATTATACACTGCAATATATACAGGCAGTAGGATACATAAATGCAACTGCCACTAAGTCAAAATATAACAGCTATACAACAACTACTAAGTCAGCTAAGATGAGATTTGATACAGCTACTAAAATCTACAATAGATTTTGCCAACTCATACCAGATTTCCACAGAGACAAAATTGTATTTTTCCACAATTTCCTCAACTATTATACAGCAGTTTACATTGCATTCTTATGTCAGTACAAAGACAAATCTAAGGGGTTTTAGGTCTTCTGTTTTAACTGATGAAATTGTTAAAACTTCTATGTTTGATCAGGACTTATATATATATATATATTAAGTCCTGAATGGGATGGTTATCATCCAAAGAGAACTCAACGGGTGAGATTAAAGAGGGAATACCCCCTTGTACAATCTGAAAATGGTCTGGGAATATATATATATATATATGGCCAATTAAAATTGCTATGTTTGATTTGTTTCAAGAAATTAGATTTTTGATTGGTAAGTGTTGAATAATTTGAAGAGAGATAACGAAGGAAGACGAATAACAAATATACATTGTTTGAACCACGACACACAAAGCCCAAAGGGCTACATCTCTTTCATTACATTCTCTCTTGATTTTCATTACAATCATCATCTCTATTTATAGGTGAAATAATATACTTAATATGGAAACAATATCAATGGAGATTCCTAGAAGCACTCCATGAATCACTCCCTTCAATATGTCAATGAGTGATTTAATGCTTCAGTCACTCTTAAATAATATTCTCCAACAACCCCCCCTCAAGTTGGTACACGGAGATTTTAACATGTCCAACTTGAAATTGAAAAATGAAGTTGTACGGAGTACGAGACGAGTAAATCCGAAGATTCAAGACAAGCTAATCCAAAGATTCGAGAAGATTTTGTCCAAAAATCCGAAACGAGTTGATCCGAAGATTCAAGACAAGTTAATCAGAAGATTTGAAACAAGTTGCTTCAAAGATCCAAAACAAGTAGAGTGTATAGAGAAAGTATAATGGTGAACCTGCTCTGATACCATGTTGAATAATTTGAAGAAAGATAAAGAAGGAAGAATAATAACAAATATACGTGGTTTAAACCAACGACACACAAAGCCCAGAGGACTACATCTCTTTCATTACATTCTCTCTTGATTTTCATTACAATTATCATCTCTATTTATAGGTGAAATGATATAATAAATATGGAAACAATATCAATGGAGATTCCTAGAATCACTCCATGAATCACTCCCGTCAATATGTTAATGAGTAATTTAAGGCTTTAATCACTCCTAAATAATTTTCTCCAACAGTAAGTTGAGTATGCTTTTCTAAACTCCATTTTTCTTATGCAAAATTTCTTAACATCATGTTTCAAAGGGACGTGTAAACACTTGCATCACACAATCTGATCCGACTAATAGGTTAGGTGATACTGGCGAGATCAATATGCCACGACTGCATCGTTCAAGAGCTCATATATATTACATGCACTATATGTGCTATGTTTGATGCATTATGTATGTTTACCTTTTGTTATTTTTGAATAATTTAAATATTAAAGTGTCAACATCTCTAATAGCTTAAGCTTCTGGAGTGATGGTTGTAAACATGGTATCAGTGCAAAAAAGGTCTCGAATTCAATACTTCGCCGTCATCTGGAAAATTAGTATTGAAAAAATGCGTTGAACCAAAAGAAGGCCACATGTGTTGGAGCAATAGCTCCAGCTTGGCTGGTGTTTGCTTAGGTCCTGTTTGGTTCACGTTTTTGTTTTTTGTTTTGTGTTTTGTTACCATTTTTCACACCAAAGCATGTTTAACACTCAATGTTTTGTTTTTTACAATAGAAAAACATAAAACAAATAGTGCCATTTTAATGAAGTACCAAAATGAATTTTTTTTTTTTTTTTTTTTTTTTTTGTAACTGTTCAGAAAAATACCATTGTAGCGGAGGAAATAAGTGACCCAAACAAAAGCAAAAGCAACAGTACCGAATGTGCTTCTAGTTTTGACTCACAACATTCTACAGCAAAAGCATATATTTATGCTTTGTAAATTCTACAACACGAAAGAAAAAATACGAACCAAACGGGCCCTTACTTAATAATGGAATCAAGCTCATACATTTTTTCAGAGCTTGTTTCATAAAAGAACCAATCTCAAACAAGTGTAAGCTTGACTACTTAATCTTCTTTTATTCTCTCTCTCAACCCTAGCTGCACTGGCTTGTCCAAAGTATAATGCATATGGAGATGATGCCCAGAAGCTAGTAACCACAAAAAAGTTGAAAAACTCGTCATCAGTCAACAATAACTGATAGTATTGGTTTGTGATAGAAGCTACTTGATAGGGTAAGTGGTGAATTCATATGGGCATGTAATTTTTAGGAAATCTTTGCTATAATTGTACATATTTCCATTTTGCCTGAATACACCCACACCCACACCTGATGCCTGATATATAGCTGGAAATGAGCTTTGAGCTCAGCTTCACTTTGTCGTGAACATAGTTTGATTCGAGCTCAAACTCCATGATGTAGAGCCTAGCGGAGCTCAAACAATTCAATACTCGACTGAACTTAGGCTCATTAACAACCCAACATGCCCGTCCCGCTACTCAACAAATGGAAAACATAAGTTTGTTTAACCTGAAATAAAATCTTGGATGTATTGGCCTTTTCTGGAAGGGGAGAAGCAACATGCTGCTGGTTCTCGTTCTTTATTTCTTTGACCAAAAATATGATGATGTTAATCCTAGAGTGAAACAAAAACAAGTTATTTGATGGGCTAATGGAAACCATCTAGCAAAATCCATGAAAGTTGATTGAGTGTCCTGTGGGAGCACATGTAGATATTAGAAATTTATTGTTTCCTCTTTTTATAGTTGATCGATTGATAGCTCTATTCTATAGAGGTTAGACATGATTTTCTTCTTTGTCAGTCCATTGGCCTTATATTTATGCGTTCATATATTTATTTAGATTTGTTGATTCCAACTTATCCACAAGTTTCATGGAAAGTAAGATGAGAAATTGTATTGAGTACTAAAAGTTATGAATTTCCAGGTATGGCTATATTAGAAATAAGATATTCATTGAAGGAGATTAGGTTCTCATTCGTGTACCACCACAACTATTCTTTTAAGGGTTAAGTGCGGAAAACACCCCTTTAATATGCTTACAGTGCGTATGACACCCCTCACCCCTTGCGTGCACATAACACTAGAGTATTGCTTATGAACCTAACATAGACATTTAACCTATTATTTTAGAAGGAGTTATTTTGTGAAATGGCAATGAGCCCAAAAGGATGTAACTGCCAATATTTTATGAACGGGGTGAAAGCGGTATGCGAAATATACTATTCAGTTGTTTTATGCACACTTTTTTTTGTCTTGGTCTTAGGTTAAACTTGCTTTTTATCTTTTATTTTAAAAAAATATGCCTTCATGCATGGATTTGTTTGGTTATGGTAGAGCCTGAATAAAATTTGCGCACATAATTATGCTCATCCTCCTTCATGTGGTTTGACTTTCAATGAACTTCACTGCCATCAACTCTTTTAGCCTTCATTTTACGTGTACACATTTGGTTACAAATTGATTAGGAGGGTTGTGGGAGGTAGGTTTTTTAGAGGCTTTAGGCTCGGTTCCATGTCAACTCAGCATGTGGGGATTCACACATTCGCTTTTATGATGATACCTTGGTCTTTTGTGATGTCAAGGAGGCTCAGTTGCGGTACTCAAGGTGTGTCCTCATTGGCTTTCAGGCCGTTTCAGGTTTGAAAGTCAATGTGGAAAAGAGTTCCTTGGTTCCAGTTGGGGTGGTGGAGTATTTAGCTACGTACGTGTCTGGGGTTCATGGATGTGGCATCTCTCACTTCCGGGTGCCCCTTCACAGAAGAGGAGATGCTGGGATTCGATGGTGGAGTGGAAGTTGGTTGGTTGGAAGAGACATATCTCTGTGAGGCTGGGAAACTGGCCTTAATGAAGTGTGTCTTATCCAACCTTTCAACATACTTGTTCTTTCTTTATTAGGTTCCTTCTTCTATATCTTCGAATTTTCCCGGGGGGGGGGGGGGGGGGGGGGCTTTCAACAAAGCTTTGCTACAAAGGTGGTTGTGGAGGTTTAGGATTGAGAGGCATAGTTTGTGGCAGAGGGGGATTGTGTGTCACTTTGGTAAGGTTGTGGAGGATGGTGTTTAAGAGAGGTTAGGTTTACGAGAGGGGTGGGGGTTTGAAGGGATATTCGGAAACGGTGGGACAACTTATGAGTGGATTGCTAGTGTGGGGAGTCATCCTTGGCTATTTATTTTCCATACCTGTATATATTGTTCGTGATTGACATGTGATGGAAGGAGTTGGGGATTAGGAGAATGGGGACTTTCAACAAAGCTTTGCTAAGGAAGTGGTTTTGGAGGTTTGGGATTGAGAGGCGGCGTTTGTGGCGGAGGGTGATGGTCTGTCACTTTGTATATATTGTTCGTGATTGACATGTGATGGAGTGAGTTGGGGCCCATTTGGGAACCATTGTTTTTGTTTTTGTTTCGAGAACCAAAAAAACAAGAACAATTCTTGTTCTTGTTCTTATTTTCTTACCCAAAAGAACAAGAACAAAAAACATGTTTGGGGTAAAAAAACACACATATTCTTACACAATTTTTCCTCTCTACCACAGTTTTTTTTTTAAAATCCCAAAAAGAACAAAAAAACAAGTTTTTGTTGTTCCCTTGTTTTTTCTACTATTCATGAAAACAGTTTCCAAATTGAGAACAAAACAAACAGTAAAAAGGGTTGCCAAACATGTTATGTTCTTCTGAACAATGCCAAAAAACAAAAAACAGAACAAAAACAAGGTTTCCAAACGGGGCCTTGGGGATTGGGAGAATGGGGACTTTCAACAAAGCATTGCTAAGGAAGTGGTTCTGGAGGTTTGGGATTGAGAGGCGGCGTTTGTGGCGGAGGGTGATGGTCTGTCGCTTTGTATATATTGTTCGTGATTGACATGTGATGGAGAGAGTTGGGGATTGGGAGAATGGGGACTTTCAACAAAGCTTTGCTAAGGAAGTGGTTCTGGAGGTTTGGGATTGAGAGGCGGCGTTTGTGGCGGAGGGTGATGGTCTGTCGCTTTGTATATATTGTTCGTGATTGACATGTGATGGAGAGAGTTGGGGATTGGGAGAATGGGGACTTTCAACAAAGCTTTGCTAAGGAAGTGGTTTTGGAGGTTTGGGATTGAGAGGCGGCGTTTGTGGCGGAGGGTGATAGTCTGTCGCTTTAGTGAGGAGGTGGGAGGATGGTGTTCGAGGGAGGGAAGATTTAGGAGAAAGGGGGGGTGGGGGGTGGGATAGCTTCTCTGGGCATCTTAGGGTTAGAGTGAGGAATGGGAGGTCTGTGCGCTCCTGAGTTGATTGCTGGTTAGGGAGTCATCCTTGGCTAGTTTTTTCCACAGGTGTATGGTATTGCTCGTGATTGGCATGCTCTAGTGGCAGACTTTAATCGTCTTTACAATGGGAGGTTAGTGCGAGATGTGTGATTCGTAAGGCGATTGCCGGTAGGCCAGTGTGAGATTTGCAATTCGTGAGGTGGTTTCTGGATGGGGAGTTAGAGGAGGTCTCACCACTTCTCAAGCTTCTTTATAGCTTAACTCTTGGTGGTGAGAGTTCATATTCAGTTACATGGGAGCTCACTTTCCATGGGAGATTTGAGGTCTCTTCTTGGTTCCGACATCTGTCAGACCCGAGTAGGCTTTCTTTCCCGTGTAAGTGTTTGGCGATCTAGGGCTGCGGCCAAGGTGTTTTTTTTGTTTGGTTTGCTGTGTGGAATCGCATCTTCATTTTAGACAATCACCGGAGGAGGGGTCTTTATTTATGACCATTAGAGTAGGAAGAATTATCCATAATTTGATATCACATGTAGTACAAAGGAGCCTTACCGTGTTATATTTTGTGACCTTTTGCTCCAATTTATCCCAAACACATTGTAAGGTTATATGCTTGGAATTTGTGGTTTAGAAATAAGACAACACTGTATAGGTTGACTTTGATTTGTATAGATCCCATAATTTCGATTGAAGTGAGAAGCAATGTGAGATATTTTCAAGGTGTATTATGTGCCAAATGTGATCTTAGTCAGTTTTATTGCAACATAGTTGAAGGTATAAGGTTAATCACGTGCACCAAATTGTGACCACTAAATAAACTGTGATGTTCGTTCACATGTTTGTATAAGTTAAAATTTATTCATTCATCTGAAAGAGCTACCTGGCTAAAACATCTGCTTCATTTATTTATTTATCATTTACGTAAATTTTACGTGCAGGTCCTATGTTATCTGGCACCTCTCTTCCCAAAAAATATCAACTTGTTTTGGCAGGACGAGGTATAAAATTATGTACTCCCGTTTTAAAATATATATGGATTATGTAGGGGTTTATGTATTTATTGGTTTATAGATAGGTTTAAGTAGAAATATATTTATTAAAAACATTATTATGGTGGTATGTGAATGTCTTCACAAACTAATGTTAGGAAGATTGTAGACCCAAAAGTTTTGTTTGTCTATTTGCCAGAGCTTGTATATTATGTTCTGTCAACAGAGAAGATTTAGCATTTGTGATAGGGTATGTAGGGTTTTATGACTTGCAAAATAAGACAAAAATAGAGAAAAAGGAAAAATGATCCTCAGGGGACTAGACCCACAAATTTGTTAGGCACCTTGTTGCGTGAACAATTAGCCTTTGAGGCAGTGCATTTTGTTGAGAGGCTAGTTGTGGAAACAAAGTCAGTGTAGAGATAAAGAAACTGGGTTCTTCATGGACTCCTTTAAGGATCTACCTTCAGAAAATTCTCTCTCAAGATCAAGAGAAGCTTTAGAATAGGGTTGTGGTACTGTCATGTTGATCTCAATGTTTGGAGTCCTTGCAAAATGACACAAGTATTTGATAGATAATTCCCAACTGTTTGGAGCAGACCCTCCAAGACAACTGACATTGATTATACTCTGGCTTCTAACTGGTTTGCTTGTTTGGTAAGCTCTAGATTCCAAAAATGAAAGCATATGTGAGTGACACAGAAGACCTAAAGCAGGATCCTTCATATCAAGAGACTTGGGATGACATGATAATCAGTGTAAGTTTCATTGACCTTTGACAGATTTTACATGTTATTTTGAATTTCTATTCGTCTAAGTTCAAAATTTCATTTCATGGAACCTGACTTTGGGGATATAATCAACTACAAAACTAATATCCTGTACAATCCTTCTTATTTTCTGATGCATTTGACAGACAAAGTTAGTGTTATGATTAGGATGTAATTTAAAGTCTTGATGAGGTTAGTCTCACTCGCTGCAGTTGTAAAAGGGTGTATTGTAAATAAACTGGTGGAAAAGAGAGTGGTATTACTTCAAATGACACAAATAAAAATAACGGACTCTCAGTTCCTCTTGAAAAGCAAATTAAGTAATATGAATCCACTGACCAGTCTTAGTAATGCATTCAATTTATAAACCTTTGTTTCTGGATGACAGTTCCTTGCAGAATCTTTGGATGTGATTCAGGATCCTGATTGGGTGATATCTTTGGGAGATGCTTTTTCCAAACAGTATGAACTTTATATGCCTGATGACGAGCATTCTGCACTGCTGCACCGGTATTGATGTATTAAATTTCTTTTGGTTGCTTAAATTCTTCTTACTGAATTTGTAGATGTTAGAAGAGTAAGCTGGTGTTCCTGAACATCTATTGACCATGTTCTTTAACATTCCTTCTGTAATGTTTATTTTCCATATATTGTATCACTGTTTTCTTTTTCATTTACCTGGTCGTTATTTATTCTATTTAACGTTTCTCCCTTTTTTTTTTTTTGGTATTGAAAGTCTAGGTTATAAATTAAATTTCCTCCTCCGTCCCCATTGTTTTGAATGTTCCTTTTCACTTTGGACGATCTCGGTCCCATTTATGTAGTGCTGATAAATACCTGTGTGGATTAGCAGTGAATCAGTCTCATGTATAATTAACCTGAATTGTTTAATATATGTGCATCCTTTCAGTTTTTACTTATCCATCCTCAAATTTGTTTACCACCACCTCTGATGAGTTAGAGCAAATGATTAACAGAGAAACGAAAGGATTGTTTCAAGAAAAGGAAACAGTCAATCAAGAACATAAATATTGTCGGTGGCTCAAGAGTTTTGGCATCTGTTATTACTTAGTGTATGGCGCGCGAGAGATCTTTGCAAGTTGGTTGTGTATCTTCTTAAAAGGGTCAAAATCTAAGTTGTGGGTAGGTCTTGAAAAAGTGACAAGAAAGAGACATAGAATCAACAAGGCCAAACGATGTTCTCATTATTTCTTTTTCCATATTTATCTATGTTCTAATACATAGTAATTTGGAGTAATGCAATGCTTCCTTTTCTTGATAGGAAAAGGGAGCATAACATATTGCAAACATAACCAGTCCAGGATAGGAAAATTTCAAAAATACCCTAGAGCATATCACTGATCTCCATCTTTGAGATCAGTATCAGGAACTGACTATGTTAGTCTCTTGAGAGCTACCTATACTGCGCAATAGTAACCTTAAGATATGTATCTTTTATCAGTCTTCTGTTTTTAGGTTTTTGAATACCTTGTAAATTTAACAATACTTGAAACTCACATGATTGTCATGGGACTATTTAAAATTAGGAGCTTTAAATAGTGGTAGACAACTGAACTAAAGCATAACTGTGGTTTGGATGTTCTTCTATTATACCTTTTGGATGATTTCCTATTTAACATCAAATTTAGGTTTTACGTATATTTAATTGTTTGAATTTATGCTTATATGCACTTTGATGAACTTCCAAAAGCTTGTGCCCCTTTTAGTACCCCTGTAAACCCAGAAAAATGTTTAATTCCTTGGGAGGTTGGAGGAGCAATTACGTTTAATGTTTGTCTTTCTATTGCAGATGTCTTGGCATGCTTCTTCAGAAAGTTGATGACAGAACTTATGTTCGTGATAAGATTGATTGGATGTATAAACAAGCTAATATTGCATTCCCAACAAATAGGATTGGTTTAGCAAAAGCTATGGGATTGGTATTTACAAATCAAGACTTTGTTGTCTTTCATCAGTTATTGCTTCCTATATTTTAATTATTTGTGTATTGTTCCAGGTTGCTGCATCCCACTTGGATACTGTTTTGGAAAAATTGAAGGACATTCTGGATAATGTGGGGCAAAGTATATTTATAAGGTGAATGGCTGGCTCATTAGAAATCTAAACTCTCCCTCTTCTCCTTCCTCTCCCTCCCCTCTCTCAGGGAAAAGATTTGGATACTGTTGGACTTCTCTATCCCGAGCTCATATTATTCTATGAACTCTATCTTGTTCTAACACATCCAAATTTCATTTGAGATCTTCAAAATTTTAACCATCCATGATCCATCAATGTCTGAATGGAAGATTAAACATGTTAGTTCATATAAGAAGCTACAAAAATCTTCATACGAAAGCAATAATCTCAGATTGATGCTTTGGGAGTTTTATTTGAATCTGTAAATCATAGCATCGATTGCATGCATGTCAAAAGCTAAAGGAAAGAATCACAGCAAAATATTTTGAGATTAAAACACTTCCAAAATTGGCTATTTGGTTGAAGATGATATGTCTAGGTCAGTTTATTGCTTTCCTTATTTAGCCTATCAGCTGTCTATATATCATCTATGTGTTACAACCACATTGTGTAATATAGTACCAAAAGTTAGGTATGTATGCTGTCCTTCCATGCTAGGACTCGGGATAGATGGGACTAGCACTAAGCAATAGCCTTTTGGAGTATTTTGTGTGTTTTTTTTTTCTCTGAACCATGGGGTGATCCTCCTGTTGCAGATTTATATCCTTTTTCTCTGATCGAACTATGGATGATTCTGATGATATCCATGCTGCTTTGGCTCTAATGTACGGATATGCAGCAAGATATGCTCCATCGACGGTTATTGAAGCCAGAATAGATGCGCTTGTGGTATGACCTCATGTCCTTTGGTTCCTTATCAAAACAATCAGGGCATTTAACTATTTTTTTTTTCGCTGTCACTTATGCCTGCTTTTCTCTTTTGGTCACAATAACCATTGGTAGGCATGAATTAATTTTTACATTTTCCTTTTTTAAAGAAAATTTCATGCTAGTTGTGTTTTTAAGAACAACTTATCTTATATGAGCTGACAAGAGTCTATCAATAAGCGGAAAAATACATCAAAAATGTTGTTCGGCTGTAGTACTTCACATGTGTGTTGGAGGTTTCATAAAGGAAAGAGGTGATCTTTGTTGACACCCAAAATTTTCATACCATGTGGTAGCCTATTATTCGGCCACATGACACTTGGCAGAATGGAAGTCAACTATGTGGAAGAAGCCGTTCATGATGACCTGGAAGATGGCGGTTGCGGAAGTTACGTGGAAGAAGCGGTTCCTGGTGACCTGAAAGATGGCGGTTGCGGAAGTTACGTGGAAGGAGCGGTTCCTAATGACCTGGAAGAAGAGGGTTGCTTACACTAAGTGGAAGAAAGAGGTGATCACTATGTGTTAGTTACTAAAATTAAGGAGTTAGTTGGAGTTGGTTGCACTTTTTAAGGAGGCCATTAAGCTAAGATTAAGGATACTAATTTGGCCTAAATTAAGGCTAGGTTCATTAAATCATTTTGAAGAGATATGAGAGAAATTATAAATTCTCTTAATGAATCTCAGGGAATTACACATGAATATATACATAAAGGACAACAACAAATCTGCCTTAATTCAAGGAATGCAATCACTAACTTAGAGTTCAAAATCACTCCACTAAACTAAGAAACTAAATCAAGGACTAAAACAAAAATGAGATCAGGTAATATCCTACCCGAATCTCCTTATTATTGTATATACAAAAATTAAATAAAAACACATAGATTTCCACACTCCCCCTCAAGTTGGGATGTAGATGTTAATCATGCCCAACTTGGAAAAGTCTTCAAAATTAGTCCGAGGTAGAGCTTTGGTGAGAATATTTGCTATTTGATGACCGGTTGGTGTGTAGACTAGCTTTATTGTTCCTTCCTCTATCTTTTCTTTGATGAAGTGCCGGTCTATCTCCACATGCTTCGTTCTGTCATGATGAGCATGATTTTTAGCAATGCTTATGGCGGCCTGATTGTCACATAACATTGTCATGGACTTCTCAATAGGAATTCTTAGTTCCACTAGCAACCTTTTCAGCCATATTCCTTCACATATGCCATGAGCCAAGACTCTGAACTCGGCTTCAACGCTACTTCGTGCGATAACAGATTGTTTCTTGCTCTGCCAAGGAACCAAATTTTCCCATACATAAGTACAATAACCTGAGGTCGATCTTCGGTCTGTTGCTGAACCGGCCCAATCAGCATCAGAGAAGATTTCAACGTCTCCGATTGATGTCTTTTTGAAATATAGACCCTTGCCATGTGTCATCTTTAGGTAACGTAGGATCCGATATGCTGCATTCATGTGTTCCTCGGTTGGGTTGTTCATAAATTGACTCACCACACTAACGGAGAAACCAATGTCAGGTCTTATGTGTGAGAGGTATATGAGTTTTCCTACAAGTCTTTGATATCTGCCTTTGTCCACGGGAGCACTTCCTTCCATTATTCCTGGCTTGGTTGTATGGTCCATAGGGGTATCGGCAGGCTTGCACCTGAGCATCCCTGTTTCTTTCAACAAGTCCAGGACATACTTACGTTGAGCAACATCAATACCCTTTCTTAAACGAGCAACTTCCATGCCAAGGAATTATTTGAGATTTCCCAAGTCTTTGATTTCAAACTCTTTGGCTAGAAAACCCTTAAGTTTACTCATTTCCTCCTCATAGTCCCCAGTTAGGATAATATCGTCAACATAAACAATGAGAATGGCTTCCTTTCCCTTGGGTGGATGTTTGAAAAATAGAGTATGGTCAATTTGACACTGAGAATATGTATAGCTCTTTACTGCTTTTGTAAACCTGTCGAACCAAGCTCGCGGAGATTGCTTGAGACTGTATAATGACTTTCTGAGCTTGCAAACTTTATTGACATTTGCCTGTGTTTCAAGCCCAAGAGGAACCTCCATGTAGACTTCTTCTTCCAAGCCGCCATTCAGAAAGGCGTTTTTGATGTCTAATTGATGAAGAGATCAATTTAAGTTGGATGCTAATGATAACAGGACTCGGATTGTGTTGAGGTTGGCAACTGGGGCAAAAGTCTCCTGGTAGTCAATTGCATAGGACCGAGTGAACCCCTTTGCAACTAGTCGAGCTTTGAACCTGTCAACACTTCCATTTGCCTTATATTTTACAGTGAAAATCCATTTACATCCAACTGGATTATTTCCTTTGGGTAATTCCGAGATTTCCCATGTTCCATTCTTCTCTAAAGCCCGGATTTCTTCCCAAATGGCAGCCTTCCATTCAGGTAGTTTGAGAGCTTCATGTATGTTGTTAGGGATATGTATGTTGGTAAGGTTTGTAGCAAATGCTCGAAAACTTGGTGACAACCTTTTATAAGAGACAAAGTTATAAATTGGGTGATTTGTACATGATCTAACTCCTTTCCTCAAGGCAATGGGTCTGTCAAGATCATTATTAGAAAGCTCATTATGGACAGATTCAGAACTAGTGTAACCTGGAAGAATTTTAATTGATTTTGGACTCGGTTCAGGCTCCTGGACTTGCTCGATATGTGTCCATTCCTCTATTCCTTCTTGAGTCCTTTTCTTTTTCCTTGAATAGACAATGAGCTCACTGTTTTCTGCAGATTGTGTGAGAATTGGACAATGTGGAGGATTCTGAGGGTCTGACAGAGTGTTTATTGGTTCGGCTGGATGACTAGGAAGATCGGTTTGAAGGCTAGGAGAAACATAAGGCTCTAGTGGTTCAGATTGAAGATTGAAAGACAAGTGAGTGTGTAGTGGCGTCGTAGTTTCTGTTTCCCAAAACTGGTATTCCTGTGTAGAGTTCTCCCCCTGAATATCAGATTTGGGATAGAAGGTTGATATTCAAAAAATGTCACATCCATGGAGTTATAGAATCTTTTAGTGACCGGAGAGTAACATTTATATCCCTTCTTGTTTGGAGAGTACCCAATGAATATGCACTTGATTGATCTGGGATCTAGTTTGCTTCGATATTGTTGGTGGATATGAACAAACACTGAGCATCCGAACACTTAGTGGGAATAGTGGATATGATTCGAGTACTAGGATATGAATTTAGGAGGACTTGACACGGTGTTTGGAATTTCAAGACTCGAGAGGGCATTCTATTAATGAGATAAGCTGCTGTAAGCACAGCCTCACCCCAATAATATTTTGGAACGTGAGTGGAAAACATAAGGGATCTAGCAACTTCTAGGAGATATCTATTTTTTCTCTCTGCAATTCCATTTTGTTGAGGAGTGTCAACACATGAAGTTTGATGCACTATGCCCATACTTACTAGATAATCATCAAGAACAGATTTGAAGTATTCTCTAGCATTGTCAGTTCTCAACACTTGTATTTTGGTTTGAAATTGGGTCTGAATCATGTTGTTAAAGTTTTTGAAGATTTGTCCTACTTCGGATTTTTCCTTTATGAGAAATATCCAAGTAACTCTAGTGTGATCATCCATAAAGGATACAAACCATCTAGCACCTGTAACATTATTGACCCTAGAAGGTCCCCCCAAACATCATTATGGATCATTGAAAAAGGACGAGATGATTTGTATGATTGATTTGGATAAGAATTGCGAACATGTTTGGATAATTGACAAATCTCACAGTAGAAAAACTTGGAACGTTTATTATTGAATAATGAAGGAAAGAGTTTTTCAAGATACAAGAAACTTGGATGACCCAATCGATAGTGCCACAACATTATTGTACTATACTTATTAGAACTAACAATTGTAAGATGACGTTTATCAACTTGACTTTTTAAAGAAACACAATCTGCCTTGTGAGTTTGTCTTTCAAGATAATCATCAACTTTGAAAAATAGAGTCCCGAACACATCCAACATTGCCAATCGTCTTCCCCGAATCCAAGTCTTGAAATTCACAATAGTTCGGGAAAAATTTAGTAACACAGTTTAGTTCTTGAGAGAGTTTGCTAATAGAGAGCAGGTTGCAATCCAAATTTGGGACCAAGAGCACAAAATTAAGAGTTAGGTCATTTGAAATAATAACAGAACCTCTACCAGCCACTTTTGAGAGGGATCCATCAGCAATTGGGACAGTAAAATTCTTATAACATGGGTTGTACTTGTGAAAAATAGTGGCATCTCCATTCATATGATCCGATGCTCTTGAGTCCACAATCCATGGACTCGGTTTCTCTCTACTTACATTTAAAGCGCTTAGAAAATTACCTTTCTCTGCCAGAGATCCGTTTCCAATAATGGAGGTGGCAGGATTGAACATCTTTTGTAAGAGTTCCATTTGTTCTTCGCTGAAAAGACTTGGTTCCGTTGGTGTTGAATTCTCATCGATAGAGGCTAGATTGTTGCAACTCTCTCTGTCATTTGAAGGGCGTGTTGGCTTCCAATATGCTGGTTTGCCGTGAATTTTCTAGCAATTCTCCTTGGTATGACCAAGTTTTCTACAATGATCACACCATGGTCTTCCTTTCTTTTGACGGTTATCACTAGATTGATATTGGAATCCTCGAGCAGCAAGGGCAGAACTTTCTATGGCTGGAGTGGTGATTTGAGATCCCATCATCACATTTTTTCTGCGAATTTTTGAGAAGACTTCTCGGATGTTGGGGAGAGGCTTCGTTCCCAATACTCTTCCTCGTACTTCATCAAGATTCTTATTGAGTCCCAATAAGAACTTATATATTCTTTTCTTTTCAACGATCTTCTTGTACTTGATCCCATCTTCTGGGTAGTCCCAGTTGTGTTCTTCGAACATGTCCAATTGTTGCCAATACCGATGGAGCGTGTTAAAGTATTGAGTTACAGATAAATCACCTTGGCGCATGTCATGAAGTATGCTTTCTATCTCGAACATCTCTACACAGTGTTTTCGTTGTTCAAATAGGTCTCCTTAGCTACATCCCATATTTCCTTCGCCGTTCCATAGAGTAGAAAATACTCTCCTATATCATTGTTCATAGAGTTGATTAACCATGACATTACCATGTTGTTTTCTGACTTCCATGCTTTGAATTTTGGATCCTCCTTCCTTGGTGAAGTTGTGACACCGGTGAGATAATCATCCTTCCGTTTTCCGCAAATAAATATCATCACGGATTGAGACCATTGAAAGAAGTTATGCCCATTCAGTTTGTGACCTGTGATGGGGAGATGAGAGCCGTCCGATCCTCGATTGTTGCTTGGAATGGTAGCTTCCTGATGGGAGGTGACTTCGGATGTTGAGCTTAGCCTCTCGGTAGCCATTCCGTACTTTGTCATTTGAGAGATTTAGGTTTCAGAGGAGGCTCGGATACCATGAAGAGATATGAGAGAAATTATAAATTCTCTTAATGAATCTCAGGGAATTACACATGAATATATACATAAAGGGCAACAACAAATCTGCCTTAATTCAAGGAATGTAATCACTAACTTAGAGGAGAAAATCACTCCACTAAACTAAGAAACTAAATCAAGGACTAAAACAGAAATTAGATCAGGTAATATCCTACTTGAATCTCCTTATTATTGTATATACAGAAATAAATAAAAACACACAGATTTCCACAAAATATGAATGAAGAAGTGTAAAACAACCAAGAGATCATGGGACACGTGGCAGTCCGGAAGAAAGACAACTGGTAGATGGCAGTTGCAACCGCCAGTGGAAGATGTAACTTCTACCAACACATAGCAGAATTTGAGATAATTAAGCAAAGAAGTGGGTAGTTTCAAGGACACTTGGCACACTCTGGAGCAACGTGAAGACTACACACCCATGCATACTAAGGCTATAAATAGAACACTTGATGTAACTTTTAAGACCCCCCTCCCAAGGCACAACACACATTTCAACTACAATGCAATTTCCTTAAATTGTCATTCACTTTATCATGTCTTTTCAATTCCTTGTATTTCAATTCCAGTAATTTCAATACAAGTCATTTCTTTTCAATTCCTTTAACTTCATGCACTTTAAATTAATACAATTTACCTTGTGCACTTTCAATTATATCATTTACTTATCTTCCAACACTCAAATTCCAACAATTTACTTTCTTCCGGTCATTTATCTTCCAGCACTCAAATTCCAGCAACAATTTACTTTCTTCCATTTGTGTTTCTTTTGGCTTAAATACATTTATACCAACTTGCACTCTCAATTTCTTTTCCCTTTTTGCAATTTTGACATTCAAAAGTCCTTTTTACTAAGGCATAAAAAGAACCTTGCTAGGAGTTTAGTATTTCTTCTCCTACACAATCGCCTGACCATATCTTCCAAAAAGAATACTTGTTGTTCTTTGCAATCAGTTGATTCTTCTGGGAATCTGACACGCCCGCATTCTACCATAATTTTTTAAGCAACAACAATCTTATTGTTAAAGATCTAGATAGATACAATTCATGGTAATTACAGAAATAAAAAATACATTTCATACCTGTAAATAATCATAGAAGAAAAATACATGTTTATATGTTCATTTTGTTTGAAGAATGATATGCTTTCACTTATTGTACTTGCTTGCAGGGGACTAATATGCTTTCACGGCTTCTTCATGTACGCCATCCCACTGCAAAGCAGGCTGTTATCACTGCTATCAATTTGTTAGGTCTGTAAGCTCCCGAGATATGATGCTGATTTCATCTTCTACGCTGCTTTACTTCCACATCTATCATGAACATGATGGCCCTTTTTGATGATGGATTCTGACTAATTTGCTGCTTATTAGGTTCCTTCAGTTTCACTTATGTACCTCCTTTTATGGTCCTGATTATGATGTATATTGTGGAAAGTTTGAAACTTGTGAGCTTGCCCTGAGACCCTGTTCGGATTGGCTTTTCAAACGCTACTTTTGACTTTTTGCATTGAAAAACAGTTTTGAATGATGTTTGGCTAACTTTTTGAAAGAGGTTCCGAGTCTTGGAAGAACGTGTTACCGAAGCTAGTGGTTTAGCATCTAGCAGTTTCTCAATAACACCTCTGCTTGTCTTTTTCTTCTGTGTAAAAGCAAAAGCAAGAGCTCTTCCAAACGAGGCCCGAGTCTTTACTGGGTAGGATTTGAAATTGTTGTTGTTTTTCCTCTTCGCTACATGGAAATACTTTGGTTTCTATTTTAAAGGAACTCTTTGTAATAGTCAATTTGTGGAGGAAAGTCTATGGACTCAATGTCATTAGTCCCTTTTCGGTTCAATCTTACAGAGATGCATTGCACTAAAGAGACTATAATTAATTAATGAGTCTTTCTCCTCTTCCACCAAAAATTGATCTTTCTTATTTTTCTAGGTGCTTTGTTTCGTTAACTACCCATCTCCTCTAAAAGCTCAAGTTGTTAGAATGTGCAACTTTAATATTTTCAACATCCCTTCTCACATGTGACCCTTTTCAGTCCAACACGTGTAATAATTGTTCTTGTGGGTGACAGTGTGTTTAAACAGGAGTCCTTTGACTTTGATACTATTTTAACTACCTATCTACTCTAATGCTTAAGCTGTTAGAGATGGTGTAGTTTCAATATTGAACTCCTTCAACAAGTTTGATCACCATTAAATTCTATGTGTTTTGTTTTACAATAAAATGGCAATTACCTACTCCCTTTGTCCCCAAAATTCATGGCCTATTTTGGGTAATGAATAAATTTAAAGATTTGTCCTTGTGTTCAAGTGTAGTGTTACATGAATCATGATGATGAGGCCTTGGATGACGTCATTTGATTTCTTTTAAAACATTAAAGGGGTGGTTTGGGTATGTTATAAAGTAATATTCCTAAGGACTTTTTGTGAAAGGAGGTTTCCTTTCTCTGTTACATGCTTCATAGGATTGTCCTATTGATTTTGTAATGTCTGTCCTGCATGTCATATATTATACAATCTGATTTATTTTTGATTGTCATGGTAGCATGTTTCTCCTTTACAATGGTGTTGTCCACATTCTACTGTATTGGTGACTTTGGATATTTTATGTATACTAGTGGTGAATCATAGCAATGGTGCAATGTCTTTGATGCAGGTCGTGGTGTCATTAATGCTGCAGAAAGTGGTATATCATTCCCATTGAAAAGAAGAGACCAGCTGCTCGATTATATCCTAACATTGATGGGTCGAGATGATGAAAGCGGCTTGGCTGATTCTAGTCTTGAACTTCTGCAGACGCAGGTTTTGCTATTGCAATTAGCTATGTTTGCTTCTAGTTGCATCAATTTTGTTATAAACATTTTTGACCCTATTCCCTCTCTGGATATGGATTTTTTGTAGGCCCTTGCATTAAATGCCTGCACTACTTTGGTTTCTGTGGAGCCAAAGTTAACATCTGAGACAAGAAACAGAGTTATGAAGGTGCAGATTGAAGTTTTCATTGGAATTATCTATCTCTTCTCATTAGATTGTTATTTCACAAATATTTTTTTTTTCCCAAAATCGGCAGGCCACCTTGGGGTTTTTCGCTTTACCAAATGATCCTTTAGAGGTTGTCACTCCCCTTATAGACAACCTTATAACTCTCTTATGTGCGATTCTTCGAACAAGGTACTCTTTGTATATCTAGATTAATTCGTTGTAAGCCGTTGTGAGTTAATTACTCTCTTGGAATATTATCTGTCTATAACGGAGCATTTTGTTAACAAATAGAAGGAAATGTTGAAAACAAAAAATGATTAAATAAATTTTATTTGTCCTTTGGCATCTATTGTCAAATGATCCCTTGGCAATCTTGTGGGAGTCCATGAATATTAGGCTTGGGTAAATCATATAAGAGTGGCTTGGGATCTATTTTTAGTGGAATTATTAGATCCTCTTATACGTCTAGTGACTCTTGAACCACTAATTATATCTCCAGTTCTTCTCATGACATTTAGATCCATTGCCCTGTACCAGAGGAGAACAAAGACCACATGCATGATAATGTATTTCCAAAATTAGATCTAGCTATTAGGTTTCTGTGTCAGAAGCAGCTACTGAGAACTGAAAACACCTATCCTAATCCTAACATATCCTAAAATGAAGCTTGCTAGAGTCACTTGTTAACTAAGTACCTCAGAGTCCCTAATAATTGCAACAGGCAACTGAATCGAAGTTAGGCACTTAACTCCCCTGAGAGTAAGGGGTTGTGGTAGGAGAGAGAGCTTTGACAAACAAAAGTTCCTACCAATGTGGCTTTTTTTTTTTTTTTTTTTTTTTTGGGTATTGGATAATTGGAAGAGAATTTAAGAATGAAAATTTGGTGAGTCACAGCTAGTTTTTTCTTAATTGTGCTGCAGGTTTGTTGTAAAAAAATTAATCGATCCGATTCTAGTAAGTTGTTTAACGTTTAGATAGCTAGGTCCTACTTGTGTCCCTAGATGGGTTTCATATGGATCTCCGGTTATGGAGCTTGGCAATTGGCAAGGGCTGGGTATTGAAGCAGAGCTAGATGGGCTCTGAGAGGTGAAGACCTTGTACTCTTTGAAGCTTATGTGGTGCTTCCCGCGTCTTTTCCCTCTTTTTTTTTGGTTGTTGGTGTGAACAACCAACTACTCTAAAAACTTAAGCTGTTAGAGAGAGTGTAACTTAAATATTTAATCTTTCAACACGCCCCCTCAAGCGTGGCCTTCTTTTTGGTCCAACACGTGAAACAACAAATTTTCAAATATGGGCGACGGTGAGGTTCGAACACAGGACTTCCTGCTATGATACCATGTTAACTACCAACTACTCCAAAAGCTTAAGCTGTTAGAGAGGGTGTAACTTAAATATTTAATCCTTCAACAGTTGGAAACAACTCTTTTTGATCGAGTATAGGGTATGAACTTCTTAGGTGACTGTAGTTATCACAGTGAGTTTTTGTGGTTCTTTTGGCTCATGTATGCACAACATGTACTTTTGTTTATGTCTTTGCACTCTTTACTGAAATCTCACTTCCTAAGAATGTACTAAGCGAACATTGAGTTCCACGATCACCAAAATGCTATAAATATATCTTTTATGCTCGATTGTATGCACTATACATAGAATATGTCATTTTATAGCATTATTGGGCAACAGTTCTAACTAGTATTTCAACAGTGGAGAGGATGGAAGAAGCCGAACAGAGCAGCTTTTGCATATCCTGAGACAGATTGATCAATATGTTTCCTCATCTGTAGAGTATCAGAGAAAAAGAGGCTGTCTTGCAGTGCTTGAGATGCTTCTAATGTTTCGGACGCTTTGTGTCAGTGGATATTGTGCTTTTGGCTGCCATGGAAGTTGCATACACAACAAGCAAATTGATCGGACTCTGCATCTGAATTTTTCTAACTTACCATGTAACTGTATTTCGTGAAGTGACTTTTGTAAGTTTATATGTTAGTGTTTACTGAATTTATGTTTTTCCTTCTGTTGTCAGCTGCATATGTATTACCAACTCGTGATGCCTTGTGTTTGGGGGATAGGGTCATGGTGTATCTTCCACGCTGTGCAGATACAGATTCTGAAGTCAGAAAAGTTTCTGCTCAGGTCAGTAAGTGCCATGATTGACACTAGATGGCGTGGTTATTCTACACTAGATATCTTTGTCTAATTGGATATTACTGACATTTGGAAGTTTCTTGTTCATTCCTCGAAAATTCTTTTTCTATTTCTCTCTTTCTTCTCTTTTGTCATGTTTGGTATGCAAGAATGGAATGAAATGGAATGTTCATTCTATTCATTCCTTTGTTTGGTATGATATGTTGAATGAGAATGACCATTCTCAAGGAATGGAAATTCTTACTTAACCTTATGGAATGGTCATTCCATTCCATTCCTTAAGTAATATTTTGAAAACATAAAGTTACTAAAATAGCCCTCCATTTCAAGTAAACAAACCACCACCGTCGTCGCCTTCCACCTCCTCCTCCTCCACCACCACCTCTATTGCCCGTCGCTATTATTCTTGTAACCTTCCACAATTTTTGTAAGAAAATTACAAAATAATAATATTTTTTGGAATAATATATTTATTACTAAGAGGGGTATTTTTGGAATATTTTTGTTTAAGTTCATTTCATTCTTAACAAAATGCATATTTACAACCAAAAAATAGAATAAGAACGGTTATTCCATTCCATTCTCATTCTCATTCCATTCTCCACTTCCATTCCATTTTATTCCAATCCGGCATACCAAACGTAGCCTTTGTGTCTTACTTCTGAAGGCCCTAAAACAGTTTACATCAGTAATTGGCTGGCTGTTGTGAAATTTTGAGTGATATTCGTGCCCCCTATTGAATTTCTTATCATAGTTTTATGCCCTCTATATTTGTTTATTTAAATTTTGAGAATAAATATGCTTGCTATAGGAATTGTGCATTTTCCTTTTTTATATTTTTATTTTTTTGCCATCTTCATTTTCTTGTAGAGATTGAGAATCTCTCTTATGCTTGAGATTTCAAATAGTGGAGAACACTTTTCTCTAAAAACGATCAAATTTACTTTCTTGCAGATTATTGATCTATTCTTTAGTGTATCTCTTTCACTACCAAGGCCTGAAGGTTACAATTCTGGAGTAGATACAGAATTGTCCTATGGTACGTTATCCTCACTTGGGGATGTCATTGCTATCCTGAGAAGTGTAAGTTCATTTGCAACTTCTCTGTTCTATTATCTCGTCTCTTCATTGTTCTATGTGAAGCAGTGGATTAAATGAGGATAGGGTGTTCTTCTCTCTATGCACCTATTTTTCTTTACAGGATGCTTCTATTGATCCATCAGAAATCTTTAACAGGATTGTTACATGTGTATGTGTCTTATTGACAAAGGATGAGGTAAGAATCTCTAATCTTTACATGTATAGATAACTTTGAAATTATTGCTTGGTGTTTAGGTAAAGATCTGATTGACTCTAAGTGAGGACGTGCATTTGAGTCTGAGAGAAGCCACTTTGAAAAATAATGCAGAAGCTAGTTGTCTATAAGTTAGTTGTCTATCTTCGCTTGAAAGGACCCTGTGCAGGCGGAACTGACGCAGTAGCCTCATAGATATACATGACACACATGCTACATTAACTGGCAAGCTGAAAGTTTGACACTACTGCAGAACCCTTATGTTACTTTCACTTTGTTTCTTACAGCTTGTAGCTGCTTTGCATGGTTGCTCAGCAGCAGTATGTGACAAGAACAAACAATCAGCAGAAGGTGCAGTTCAAGCAGTCACTGAGTTTGTTCTGAAGAGGGGAAATGAGCTGAATGAAACTGATATATCAAGGTCTGTGATCATTTCCCCCTTTTTTTTTTTACTTTTATTATATTGGGGAATTAATTTTACATATAAGTGTTTATTTTGATGAACTTTATGCCTTATGATATGTAAATGGATACATTTCCTTTGTTTACTAGTATGTGTATTGATTCAGGACAACCCAATCTTTGCTCACTGCTACAGTTCATGTGACGGAGAAATATTTACGTCAGGAAACTCTTGGTGCTGTATCTTTTATCATTTATATTCTGTCCACCTTTACCTTTGAACATAGTTTGGCGAACCGGCTGGTTTGCAATGGGAAAATGGCTCTCCTGTTACCGGAGTTCACTAATTTATAGGCGAGCCTTCTGCTGTGACCAGCCAACATGCTGTTTCTTTGTTAGTTGGCAAAAGTAAGATTAGAACCTTGGGCTTTACCAAGGAAGCTTATACTTTTGCCTCTCAATCCAAGCTACTACCACTGTTCTTGCTAGTGTTAGTATTTTTGATGATTGCAGGATTTTGTTTTGTTTCCTTTAAAACTGGTAAAAGGAACTGAGAATTGAACCTAATACCAGTAAGGGGAAGTTAGTAGTCTAGTTTTACCACTTAACCAAGCTTCATCTTCATCTTCTGCATTATGGGTGCTAATTTTTTATTTAATGGGTTACGTTACCACTCAACAAACTCTCATTGAAATGATATAGTTTGATAGTCGATTTACAATAATATAACTTTATAAGGACTTTGGCAGGAGAGCGCTAGAATTACTGGTCTACCTTTATCCTGGTGGCCTTGGAGTTCAACTTCCAAGCTTCAATTCAAGTTTCGAAACTCTGGTTGAGATAAAAGAATGAAGGAAAATGAAAATCTACAACTGCCATCATTAGTGCTAGTTTCTTATGTAATCAAAACCCTTCAGTTAGTCATTATTCCAGATTTCAAGCATAATGCAAATTGATCAAAGAATCATATATTGAAAGATTAAAACAAATATTTTTTTAATTTATTTTAAAAGTTGGAATTATTTTGTTTTGCTATTCTCACGTTATATACGGTATGAAATTTCATTATCTTATGAGTTCATTTTGAACCATCAAATTTGTAAAGATATGATCACTAATGGTGCGTTTGGATAGGGGTGTTTCCGTTTTTGTTTTTGTTTTTTCCACTGTTCACGGGAACAAAAATGCGTTTGGGAGCCTTTGATGGTTTTTGTTTTCGTGAACAGTAAAAAAAGCGTTTTCTCACCCTTAGTTCAAAATTTGAGAACACCGAAATGGTGATTTTTTATTTTCGGCACTGTTTGTTCTTAGCAAAAAAAATAAAATAATTGTTGCAGATTCTCTAACCTTCATATTCAACCTCCAAACCCTAACCTCAAATTTTTTTTTTTTTTGTTCCCGAAAATTTTTTAGACAAAATTTCCAACCAAGCGTGTTTTTGTTTTCGGATTACCCTTAGGACAAGAACAAGAAATTTTTTTGTTCTCAAGAGATAAAAAACGAAAACGAAAACGAAAACACTAGTTTCCAAACGCGCCCTAAGCTTTTCAATATCAACAATGACTGATGCCATGTTTGGATTGACTTTTCAAAAGCTACTTTTGGCTTTCTAGAGGTCAAAGTTATTTTGAACTGTGTTTGACAAAATTTTTAGAAGAGCTTTTGGGCCTAGAAGAGCGGTTTGAAGAAGCTGGGGGTACCAGCTTCTCAAAATGGTTTTCACTTCTATTTTTCTTCAGTGTAAAAGCAGAAGCAGAAGCTGTGCCAAACGGGGCCTTAGAATTCATGAAAAATTCATCACTTGTGTTAATTAGTCTTACAAAATTCGACGAAATTCCTTTTTATATTAAATGATATTGTAATAGTTGCGTATCGGTGCATGTTGGGCCTTACATGGGTGGTCAAAAAAGATTCATGATTGCAATAACTTAGTCCATTATGTTACAACATATGAACCTGACTCCATTTTCCCGAATCTGCCTCCACATTGGCAACCACGATACGACGATGGTTTCAAATGTTCATTTTCTGTTTGCTTGTTATTTAATTTCCCTAAAGCAGATATGAAATAAGCTACACTTTGCCCGTTATATTTCTGTCAGTATTATCTTTAACTAGCAGAAGATTTCTTCTCTGGCCGAGAGCACCAGTGCAACAATTGTCTTCAATGAAGTATTGGCTGCTGCCGGAAAGGATTTAGTTTCGAAGGATATATCTAGACTACCTGGTGGCTGGCCAATGCAGGATGCCTTCTATGTAAGTCTCTGTTGATATTAACCATTTATGGATCATTCTTCTATTTGTGGAGGTTACATTAGTTGTATCTGCACTGTTAAATGACATTCGCAATGCCCCTTCGTACTAAGCCTAGTTGTTTTTACTTACATTTACTATAATAATGTTATGTTAGAAGGTTGGGATGCTATACGCAAAGGGTTTCTTGTTTTTTCATTTAATTTTAAGCTTGTTACCTAGGGGAAGTAGAATCTAATTTTGCTGAATTCCTAAGGTAGTGGTGTCATAAAAGTAGGTACATGGACTTATGTTTTCAGAGAATTGAGTGTTGGACTTCTTAGATTTACTGAATAGGGCATTACATCTAATAAGGAAAAATGGAGTCTCCTGGTAGAAGCTTCCAAAATTATTAATTCATGGAAGTATGAAACCTTGGAACACAACATGAGTTTAATGATACCATTTAAAGCTCAAATTCCTCTCTTTTTATCTTTTTAATTTAATTTTATTTTTTGTTTTATCGTTTGTATTTCAGTTATTTTTTGCTTAATTTCTTCTGTACACGTGGGAGCAGCCACTTTGTATGATTAATGCAAGATTGATACATATGTATCTAGTCCCCTTCTACTAGAACTCTCAATGAGTGAAGGAACGCAGAGGTGTTTCTTTTTTTGATCCTAATTTTTCCTTTGACAGGCATTTTCTCAGCATACAGTACTTTCGTCCTCGTTCCTTGAGCATGTAATATATGTGCTTAACCAGATGCCTATCGTTAAAGGTGATTTGGAGAAAGGAGATGATTCTAGTCGTTCTGTTGACAGTCATATTGACAATAACATTCTTCAGGCATCTATGTTTGCTCTCACTGCCTTTTTCAGGTATATTTTCAACTGCATTACCCAAATATCACTTCCATTAGATGCTCTTCTAAGTATTGTATTTGTTCTGCAGAGGTGGGGGTAAAATAGGAAAGAGAGCTGTGGAACAAAGCTATTCTTCTGTTCTTGCAGCACTCATACTTCAACTAGGAAGTTGTCATGGTTTGGCTAGTTCTGGTCAACAAGAACCATTGCGGTAACTGATAAGGATGTTGTAATATTTCTGTTCGAGAAAGGTTCTCTTAATTATTGACACTTGCAAAAACTTATTTGATGTTTGTCCATACTCTTATTTTTCAGGGCTCTTCTTATTGCATATCAGGCATTCTGTGAATGTGTTGGAGATCTTGAAATGGGAAAGGTACAATGGATTATAGTTCTACTCACCATTTTCCAGAATTGAGATTTTCTATTTCATATATGTTTGATAAGAGAGATTTATCTTCAGATTTTGGCTAGAGGTGGGGAGCAAAATGAAAAGGAGAAGTGGATCAATCTGATTGGAGATTTAGCAGGCTGCATTTCTATAAAAAGACCAAAAGAGGTTGTATGAAATGCTTTTCATGTTTCCTTTTCTGACTTTATTACCTCAATCAATGATATATTGTTCACAATTAATTTCATTATTGTTCACCTTTCTTGCTACTAACATTTTAGAGCAGTCAATTGGAAATGAACATTGCCGAATTGATTTTTTTTTTAATTTTAATAAGACGGAGTCTGGTTTCTATATTCCATGGAGATGGATTTTAATTCTGTTCACGTCACTCCTCTATTTACACTTTTATGTCACATTCTTCTAAGGGTGCTTTTAGAAAATTACTTTTATCTCGTTTTCAAGCCATAATGCATGTATTGCGAGTTATGTTGTGTTCTATATTTACACACTTGTCGACTATAGTGTTTACGTTTGTGTGTTCGTAGATAGTTTGAAAAAGGGAGGTATATAGGGTGATTTAGGAAATTATTACCAGCATATTCCATCTATCATCATAAACTTCGATTGAGGAGGTTGCTGAGCAATCACTATGATGGAAGACTCAGCTACAATCACCATGATGAAAGGAGCATTTAAAATTCTGATGTGTTGGTAGAGAGTAGCAGTAGGCAGAAGACTAAAGTGTGCAACAGCTAGGCTTGGGAGACGAGTGGGAGTTGGACATGAGACTGAGGTGTTGCTAGCTCCTCATTCTCTGTGTCAAGTATAGGAAAGTGTGTCAGAATGTGGGATTGTACCTTATCAGATTCATAGTGGATTGATCAACTTGGACTTTCAGTCTAAATAATTTTCTCTGGTTACGTTTTTTCATTTCAAAATCAGGTCTCTCTTACTTTCTCTGGCAGTCTGCTTAGGTAAATGTTCTGGGTTTACTGGCATATAGTTTGCATTGAGTTTAGAACATAATAAGAAAGAGCAAATGGGACTTATCAAAATCCTCTCAAGGTGCAGGGTGTTGTGAAGTAATATATACTTGACTCCAAGGTCGAACCACAGTGAATTTGATGCTAAAGAACAACAAGAAATGATGAAAGTGCAGAAAGTTCAGTAGAAAGGTATTGGAAATATAAAGGATTTAATTTAAGTAAAAATAATATTTTTTAAACTCTTAAGCCTTTCAAAGATCCACACACGACAGATTCATGGCACTTGCTAATGATATTATGTTATAGCTCAATTGAAATTCAAACGATTGATGATCTTGGTCGTAATATATTTAGAGTTATCCAAACTAATTGCCAAAAAATGAATTCAATACATGAATTAAGTCCTTATAATTAAATCATTTTCCCCTTAAAGAGTAATCTTTGAAAACGTTAAACTCTACTATTTAGCTTGAAAACACTAGAACTTGTTTCGCGGGGGGATTCTAAGCATTTAGAGTATCCCATTTAACGATAAATCAAAAAAGTGTACGGAACAAACACTTCTCTGAAAAATAGAATCGTCCAAAAAAAATGAGAACTTGCATTAAAACCATGGATAGTTGTTTGGCAAACATTAAGAAATTGTTGTGGTTCACTCCTAGGCTTAGCAAAGAGTCTAGGAACTGCTAGTGATCTATAAAACTGACGAACGAGAAGAAGAAAATAGAATCTGAATAATAATTATTATATTTTTTCTGCTGCCTCTCCCTTTTATAGAAATGTTCTATGGTTTCCCTAAAAAAAGTAAAAGAGAAAATCTGCCACACACCCGTTTCCAAAATTGCGTCAACTTTCAATCCAGTTTTGACCTACTAAACGTTCTTTTTACAAAATCTTTGTGAGGTTACAAATTTTTGGAGCCCACTGCCACAAATTTCACGTCAATCAGATATTGGAGTAAAAAAATTATGGAAGAAGTATTGTCACTACTTCAATCATTTCCTTTCAAGTATATATCTTTATCCAAAGATGGAGGTTTCCTCCAATTTAGTGTCACAAATGACTTTTGAACTATAAAACTTTTAAACTTCTCCACAATTGATCACTTGATCTCTCGATTCTTTCCGGCGACCAATAGATAATCTACTGAAGATGCTCCAGGCATCAATGAATCGGTCGAAGCTAACTGACTTTGCATTGATTGATAGTGTTCTTGGGTTGATCAAAGCTCTACAGCACTTCAATCGAAAATTTTAACTTCCTGCAAATTTTTTTATACGAGGTGGCTTTATTAGGTTAATTGCTTTTAGAACTTTGCGCCACCTAAAAATGAATTCAAAAATAATAAATAGGAATTTTGGTCATCATTGTAGTTCACTCAGTGTTACTGATGGTACTTACTTCAATTTGTTTAGCATATGTGCACACATATTTCTGTTTATATTCAAGTGCCAATAATTAGTCCTATTGATGCTCATATTATTTTTTCTCTGATGTCTCCTGATACTAGTTGCGTGCCTTCATTCATTTGGAATGGAATCTCAAATTTATTCTTTCATGGTCAATTTGTCCAGGTTCCAGTAATATGTTTGATTTTATGTAAATCTTTAATTCGACGCCTAAGATTTCAACGGGAAGCTGCCGCAGCTGCACTGTCCGAATTTATACGCTATAGGTATGTGTATTTTGACTGCCTTAGGAGGCCTGGTATTTGTTCTGTTTCGCTTTTGTACATACTCTCTCAAATCTTTTCCTGTCCTATTGCAACTTCTTTTAATTATTATTTCCAACTAAATGCTGGTGTAAGTTCTGAAACAATGTAATGTGGCTGTGGGTGACTTCTTTATTTGTACTTCTTATATAAAAATATTGAAACTAAAAGGTAGGTTTTTTTCCTCTTTTTTTTTTTTTTTGGGGGGGGGGGGGGGGGGGGGGGGGGGGGCTGATTTAAGCATGGTGGGAAGAACTGCAGTGACGAATAAAGGGTCACAGTCACGGTTAAAGATCTTCATAGGACCCCAGGTGATTTAGGAAAGCTTCGGATAAGTGCACCAGACTGTCCAATAAGATGCAATGGGTGATTAAGCAATCCACAGTGGAGCATTCTTGCTTCTCTGTTCTTAACAAAAGCATATTGTAGCATCTCTCAATCCTTGAATCTTTGCTAACAATTGGATTCAAGGATACTGTGCTTACATAATAGCACCGGCAATACTGATTGGTTTATCATTCTGTTGTATACTATTGATTCTTGATTAAAGTAAGAAATATTTTGGATGCTTATACTTAGTTACTTTATATCTAGAATATCTTGGTTGTCTTATACTTAGTTACTTTATATCTAGAATATCTTGGTTGTCATTGGATCAGGATGCTGAGGTTCACAACTACTACTTTGTCTTCACTGGATTCAAAAATTTCAATTGTTTTTGGATGATTGAAATTAAATTGGGTTTTCATAATCTTTCAAATTATTGTTTGATAATTCTCTAAGTGTTTGATAATTCTCTAAGTGTTTGATAGTTCTCAATGATGCAGTGATGGCTTTGGTTCCTTATTGGAGCAGATGGTTGAAGCATTGTGTCGTCATGTATCGGATGAGTCTCCAACTGTTAGACGCCTTTGCCTAAAAGGATTAGTGCAGGTTTTTGATTTTTATGCGCCCTTTACATTAGTCGCCCAGTTGTTTGGACCTGTGTTTCTTAGTTTTCATTCTGTTGTTCTTTCTGGCAATGTTGCTATAACTGTTTTCACCTTTTCAAGTTGCTCCACGTTGCGCACTTTCACCAGACACACATGAACACACACCAGGAAAATTTCATTCTCGATATGGTGTTGAAAATGTCTTATTATTTGTTTTCAGTTTTTTCCTTATGTTAGATCTTCATAATTTATAGCAACCTAGATCAGTTATATTAAGAAGTCAAAGTCACAATTTTGTCCTCTCTCTCTCTCTCTCTCTCTCCCTCTCCCTCCCTCCCTCCCTCCCTCTCTCTCTCTCTCTCTCTCTCTCTCTCTCTCTCTCTCTCTCAGTTTTCCTTCCATTATGCCAGTCGGGGAATGACCTTCCAGGTTTTGTAATTGCAGATACCATCCATCCATATTCTTCAGTATACTAAGCAAGTTCTTGGAGTAATATTAGCTTTGCTTGATGATCCGGATGAACCAGTGCAGATAACTGCAGTGTCGTGCTTGTTGATGGTAACTCCAAGGGCCTTTTTATTTTTTATATGCAGGGCGCTTGATTCATTTGTAATTTGTCTAGCACCACTTTTGTACTCTTTTTTTTTTTTTGCAGATTCTAGAGTCCTCACCCAATGATGCTGTTGAACCCATTTTACTTAACCTTTCTGTTCGGCTTCGCAATCTGCAAGTACGCTCTCTTTTAAATCTGCATTTTCATCAAGAGGAATGAAAAAATCTTAATCTGATTCTAGGTGTTCTACACCCCCCCCCCCCCCCCCCCCTTCATGACAATTCTCCAAAACACATGCAAATGTATGACAGTTTCAGGATACTAGTGTTTGTTACACGTGCCTTACCATGAATTGCTCATGTGTAAAACTAGTCATTCAGTTCATTTTGCTAATTGAATGGACTCAAACAAATCCAATATCCTCCCGAGAATAGGCTGTTCTTGAACTGCTCAGTATATTTCTATCCCTATCGTAAACATCTTTTCTAGATTTCGAGCCCAGTTCATTTGCTAGTTGCATGAGCCTGAACAATCTCCATGTCAATCCCTGTCCTTTCATCTATCGTTTTCAATGAGCCTTAAATTGCAGAAAGAAATGTCAGGGGTCTGATAATTGATGTTGTTTCTTTGACTCGGTGCTACTGCAACCTATTTTTTTTACATCTGTAAACTTGGAATGCATCCAGCTTTAGATCCTTGAAGTCACACTAAAACCAATAGATAGTAGTGAATTTTAAGATGTTTGTTTTCCTTTCGCATTTTTTATAGTAAAAGTTGGTTGCTAAATTTATCGTCGTCTGAAAAATCTCAATATGGTATCAGATAAGCATGAACGCAAAGATGCGTGCAGATGCCTTTGCAGCATTCGGATCTCTGAGCAATTATGGCATGGGGGCACAACACGAAGCATTTCTTGAGCAGGTCCAATGTTGACACTAGTTAAACAATATGAAAGTACAATCTGCATCAATTTTTATTTATTTTATTATTATTATTATTATTATTATTTTTCGTGCTTTGGTGGGTGTTCTGCCATCAATTTTTATTTTATTTTATTATTATTATTATTTTTTCTGAAAGCAATTGGAATTAAGAATATTGAATTTTGATATGTGTCATTTATATTTCACTTTTGACATAAAATCATTGCTAAGCTCATTTTCTCACTTGGATTTTGCTTATAAATCTTTCTGTTAAACCGAAAATATTGATCACTTTCTTAATATGATATTACAACTTGTATTATCTTTTCACATCTATGTTTGCAGATTGAAAACGTAGTTCCTCTTTATTACCTTAATGACCCAATTATTTTATGTGTTTATGTTACTCTTATTATTCGTATTATTATTAGTATCAATGTTATTATAATTTTCTACCTTCGGCTGTCGAAATCCAATTTCTTGACTATAACCAAGTATTGGACTAAGAAAAATAAATGAATACTCTTAGCGGAAATTAATTCGCATCTTCTTTTAGTTTATAATTTACAAATGGTTAATATCCTTTATTCCTCGTCTTTTTTGTTGCTTCCTCTTTTGTCTTTTTTTTTTTGGTTGTTTTTTTTTTCTTTTCTTTTTCCTTTTCGTCAACTTGTCGCTTATAAATGCTAGGTGCTAGAAAGCCATAGTGAATTCGGTGTATGAATTTATGTGTATTTGTTGAAGTATATAAATACTTAAGTTACACCCTGTCTAATAGCTTAAACCTTTTAGAGTAGTTGGGTAATTAACATGGTATTAGAGCAGGAAGTCCTGTGTTCGAATCTCACCATCACCCAGTTTAAAAAAAGTTGTTTCACGTGTTGGACAAAAAAATAGGTCACAAGTGAGGGGGCATGTTGAAGTATATAAATACTTAAGTTACACCCTGATGTAGAACCAAATAGAAGGAAAGCTCTGATATCAAATTGATGCAGAACCAATATAAAGAAATAGAAGAGAGAGAGAGAAGAAATAGAAGAAAGAGAGATAGAAAAGAGATGGAGTTTGGGGTGAAAGAAGAAGAGAAACCACTAAGAGACGATATAATCAATATTCTTCAAAAACTAACTATGTTTTGTTACATCAAAATTTTTTATAGGCAACTGAAACCCTAAATAAAGATAATAACCAATATAATTAAAAAGTAACAAATAAATACTAAAAGTAAAAGTACTAAAATAACCCTAAAGTATTAAAATATCCCTAATGTTCTAAAATATCCTAAGTCATCTCTCTTTCCCACGTCTCCAATAATAAACGTGAGTCATGTGAGCTTTAAGGTTGCGGGCCTTACCCAATCTCCATCATTCTCTCCCGGTTGAAAGAAACCCTCATCCGGAGAGTAAAAACATATGTATAACTGTAACTTCTATTGTTTAGGCCCCATATGATATCTATGACTTGGTGACTTTTCCAACTGACAAGAAACTTCAGAATATGTTCGTAATGAGAAGCATATCTCTGACAATCAAGAAACTCCTCAGTGCAATCCAAATAATGAGATTGGAAAGATGAAAGAACTAATGTATGTGCCAACGGAAATACGACTCTATCTGTAGGATCACATGCTAATACAATAAGAGACTCAAAGGTGCCTTGGTTAGATAATAGATACTCCACATCAAAAATTGAATTAGTACCAATATCTAATGACTAGTCAAAGAAATATGCATTAGGTCCCAATTTATTGATGATGTGCAAAACTCAAAAATTTTGGACATGTTCAACTTTGAAAGAATTTTTAAAAGAAAGCTGAAATAATGCATAAATCATAACATAATCTCCTTCAATTAATTTATGATTTCTAGAATGAGCAAGTGAAACAAGTTTATAGTTTTCCTTACTTAAAACAATTTCTTGTCGTATATCAGCATGAAACTCATAGACAAGCTCAACAAAGGAATCAAGAAACTCAATTGAATATCTATATGATGGTGCAAGGATATGGTCAATGAACTGACAGGAAAACAGATGGTATATAATTTTAAAAGGATCACTATCATAACATTGATTGGTAACGCTATCATAAACATATTCCATGATTGGTAACGCTATCATAAACATTAAGCCGATTTACCATAAAACACTTGATAAACCTTTTTAGACTTTGATTGATGATATCAATTTGTCTATTAACTTGATGAGGAAAGGGTGGGAAAATATTCAAATTGGTTCCTAATGATGCTCAAAGTATCTTCCAAAAAATAATATGGTACTTGACATCTCTATTAGAAACTATGGAATGAAATGACTCATGTTCTTGAATAATTTCTTTTTATACAAACTCATCATTAGTTTGACCATGTTCCTTATGATGTGGAAGACTATGTGTGACATCAGACAAATGTAATCCTACAACTAAGTCAACGGTGTTTTGCACATGAGTTATGTGTAAAAGTGTAGCTTGACATTCTTTAACTGTTATATTTTCATTTCCAGTTACTTCTTTTGTTTTGCTATCATTGACTTGTAGTGTTGACAAATTCCTTTCTGGTTGCTTAATAGGGTTTAATATTATATTTTTACTACCATATTTGAAAGCATAAGTGTTATCTTGACTATTATGGGTAGCATCTACGTCGCAAATCCAAATGCGGCCAAGTAGCACATGGGCTATAGTCAATGGTAAAACATCACACCAGATATCTGAATAATCTCCCATTTGGATAGGAACTAAACACATTTCTGTGACAGACATGAAAGTTTCATCGATTCAGGGTATCCTATATGATTGTGGGTGAGGTTTAGGTACAAGTTTCAATCTAGCAACACATGATTTGGACACTGCATTTATTAAACTTCCTCTATTTATAATTATTTTACAGACTCTTTTTCCCACTCTAAGACATATACGAAATATTTCACAATTTGTCCAATTATCTTTTTCCGTAAGGATAGATGGGATGCACATCATGTCCTTATTGCATACCTCGTCTTCCTTATATGCTTCACTACAGTACGGTGGTCTTCTACGACACTCGTCGCTTGGAAAATCGTAGTGAGCATTAAAATTTGTCCTAGGGTTCTGAGGAATTGAAACAGTCGTGGAATATGCTGACATGAAACTCAAATTGAATTAAGTAAATAAAATATAAACTAGTACAATGCACAATTAGGAATTCCAAATTAATGAAATCAAATTATGCTACTCTTTTTTTTCTTTTCTTTTTTTGAATTCTGATTTTTTTTTTGTTGGTTTTAAATTCTGTTTTTTTTTTTTTTCCAGATATATATATATATATATAATCTGGAATTTTTTTTTCTTTTTTTCAAAATCTGTTTTTTGTTTTTGAAAAGTTAAAGGTAAATTAAATAATGTAAAGATGTTCAATTGGGTCCTTTTGCAATTTCTAAGCTAATCAAATAGATAAAGGTACTAACACAACTTTGAAGTGAAGAAAGTGTACCTTATCCAAAGTTCAAAGAGCGCTCCCAAGTGTTGAAAGTCAGGCGACAATAGCTTAGAAAACAAAAAAAGGAATCTGTTTTTTTCCCCCAAGATATCAGCTGGCACGGGCTGAATTGGGCTTCTACAAAACTGATTCAGTTCTGTCTGGGCCAAAATACCCTTGTACCAATGCGGGCAGATCTGCAGCAACAACGACGACGACTAACAGATTGCTTCTGGTGAAGTTCGCTGAAGATTCTGAAGTAAATATCTAATTGGATTGGGGCTGGTCTTTGTTACTGTTATTTGGCTATGGTGAGATGGGTTTGTGATGGTGGGTTAGGGTTTGTTTGGTTGAGCAAGTAGGTTTTGGTGCGGGATTTCAGATTGGTGAGCAGCAATACCAGTTCTGATTATATGGTTGTGTATAGTGAGTAATTGTTCTATGTTTGTGGGGCTGTTTTAGGCTTAGTATTTGGGTTGCAGACTTTTGTTTACTTGTGTTCGGTGGTTGCAGTCGATCTCACAACAATGGTTTGTGGCTGGTTTGGCTAACTAGGGTTTTATGTGTGGCGGCTAGGGTTTAGGGTTTATAGGTGGCTGACAATGGTAAATAGGGCTCGATTGAAGGGATGACAGATGGAGGGTGTTGGTTGATCGGTGATAGTGTAGAGTTAGGGTAAAATTGACGAACATGAACAAATAAAATTGTTTAAACAAGTCTGCGGCGTCTAGGGTTAGGGTTAGGGTTTTGAAATTCTGTTGGGTGGGTATTGGATGGTTATTGCAAATGGTAGATGCAACAACTGTGATAAATGTAGAGGCTTTTAATTTGCTTGGGCTGGTGGTGAACTTGTCTGCTAGGGTTTAGGTTGATGTGGACAAGGAGATTTGGGGGAACAAGTAGTATTCTTTGGATCTTTGCTCTGATACCAAATTGATGTAGAACCAAATAGAAGGAAAGCTCTTATACCAAATTGATGCAGAACCAATAGAAAAAAATAGAAGAGAGAGAGAGAGAAGAAATACAAGAAAGAGAGGTAGAGAAGAGATGGAGTTTGGGGTGAGAAGAGCAAGAACAAGAAGGAGATGAGAAAGAAGAAGAGAAACCACTAAGAGACGATATAATCAATATTCTTCAAAAACTAACTATGTCTTGTTACATCAAAATCTTTTATAGGCAACTGAAACCTAAATAAAGATAATAACCAATATAATTAAAAGTAACAAATAAATACTAAAAGTAAAAGTACAAAAATAACCCTAAAGTATTAAAATATCCCTAATGTCTAAAATATCCTAAGTCATCTCTCTTTCCCACGTCTACAATAATAAACATGGGTCATGTAGGCTTCAAGGTCGCGGGCCTTGCCCAATTCTCCATCACACCCTCTCTAATAGCTTAAGCTTTTAGAGTACTTGAGTAATTAACATGTTATATGAATTTATGTGTAACCGCTAGTATAACTTTTTCTCTCATTGGTGATCACTGGGTCAGTGGCTGGTGAAAATTATGATGTTGCACAAGCTTAATACTGTCACATTTAATTAATATTCATTGTGATAGTGTAGTATGGATTCCATTGAACTTTATTCTGCTTATCTGCAGTATAGTTATTGCGTTCCTTTATACCAGTTCCTCAACCAGTTACACTGATGTGAAGGCAAACAAAGATAATGGTTATTATTATTATTATTTTCTGTTTCTTTCTCCAATTAGTAGACAAAGATTGTGGTTCTTTAGATAAGTTTCCCTTTCTGAAAGTAGAAAATTGGTCAACCAGTTGCACTGATCTGGTTGCAAACAAAGTTTTAGGTTCCTTTAACAAGTCTTGCTTTCTGATAAAAAAATATGCAAGTGATTCTTAATATTTACTTTTGCAGTCTGATGATCTCCATAACTATTTGAATTTTAATTACGTGTCTCAGGTACATGGTGACCTCCCACGCCTGGTTCTTCACCTTCATGATGATGATCTCTCTGTCCGTCATGCATGTCGGGTAAATGATTAGAGCCAGCTAATTCTCTTTGTTATTTAGAATTTCTTGGGGGAATTATTAAAGATGAATTTATTTCTGTTTATTTGACAGAAAACCCTAAAAAGGATCTCCTCACTGATTGATTCAGAAGGAACGATTGTCCTCAACATAAGTGTTAATTCTGACCACCGGTAAGTATTAAATTTCTCGTATACTTGATGTTTTTCATGTTTAGGGATCTTTTAAGCTTTCTTAAGGTGACAAATTACACTAGTGTTCCTTTTGGGTATGTTTAGAAGTGACTATGAAGACTTTGTCAGAGACCTCTCAAGGCAGTTCACTCTACATATGGCCTCCAGGGTTGACACATACATGGCTTCTGCTATTCAGGTTCAATCTGCTGAATTTCCCTTATGTTTTTACTTTGAGCTTTTAGCTATGTCTCATGACTTTGTCATCTGCTAATTATATGCAGTGAAGAATAAATGTTACTCCAAAAAGCTTTTCCCCCCAGTACCAAAAACTGAGTAAATCCGTTTTCCCCCAATAGCAAAAACTTAGTAAATCTGTTTGTTGGTCTTTTTAATGACTTCCATATCATTGTTGAATCTTGGGACTCATGTTTTTTTCTACTACCTCAAATCACATATATTTTTTAACCTTTTCTTATGGTCCTGTTATTTCTGGACTGGCTAGTAGGAGACTAGGACACTGTCAAATCTGTAAACTCCCAGAAGATAGTTTATTGCTGTTGGCCTGTTGGACACCACTATAGATGTTTGTGCTGTAATTTTAGTGTATGGGTCGTGGGTTTTTGTATCTACGCACCTTTGTTTGATGTTTTATTAGTTCTATACTATGTTGTATGGACATGGAGATTATTGGTTGTGGGTGTGTTTGAATTTAGTGCCCCCAAGGATCCCAAATCTTAGGACACAGGGAAATGTATCGAACTTAAAAGAAGTATTGTAAACGAATGTAATTGTGTATTTGATTATGAATAGTACAGAGCTTTATGTAGGTGAATCACTGAAGATACAAGGGAAACTATTCCTAGAGATTTGACTAAATATATGCACAATTAAATGGTGAATATTACACATTAATTACAGAATAAATAAATGATTCTTTCCATATATTTGCAGCCATGAATCAGTGATAAGATTGTGGCTTAATAGACGGTGTTGACTTATCATGCCCCCCGCAAGATTGACTGGCCGTTGAGGACACCAATCTTGGTCCAATGAGTGTGAAGGTGAAGACGAGGCAACGACTTAGTAAGGGAATCAACAAGTTGGTTAGAAGTATGGACATGAGAAATACACAGACGACCTATAGCAACTTGATCCCGAACAAAATGAAAGTCTATAGCGATGTGCTTCATGCGAGAATGAAAGACTGGGTTGGCACAAACATATGTAGCACTCAATTTGTCACAATAGATGACTAGAGCGGGAGGGATAGACACTCGCAGCTCATGAAGGAGATTCGTTACCCAATTAACTTCAGCTGCAGTAAAGGCAATGGCCCGGTATTTTGCCTCGGTGGAAGACCGAGCGATGGTCTTTTGCTTTTTAGAACTCCAAGAGATGGGATTTACACCAAGAAATATGACATAGGCAGAGGTTGAAGTCCGATCATTAGGATCACTTGCCCAATCGGCATCCGGAAACGTATGAAGGATCCGAGGAGTGCATGAACTGAGACAACTTGTTGATGGCAAAGGAGACATCTGAACGGGTCAAGGAGAGATATTGTAAGGACCTAAGAGCTTGGCGATACAAGGTAGCATCAGCTGGTGGAGAACCATCAGACAACTTGAGAACTTCACTAGTAGCAAGAGGCGTAGAAACCAGTTTGGCATCAGCCATGTTAAGCCGATGCAGAAGGTCTTTGATATATTTCTTTTGAGACAAAAACAAACTATTAGAGGTAAAGTGAGATTCAACCCCAAGAAAATACGAAAGATTACCAAGATCGTTTAGAGAAAATCGTTGGGCAAGAGTAGAGATAAAGGTAGTCACATGAGTAGCAGAGGATCCAGTGATGATGATATCATCAACATAAACCAATATATAAAGTACTGTAGTTGGAGAGTGAAGCATAAACAAGGAGGTATCTGAATGAGTGTTGATGAAGCCTTCGGAGATAAGAAAATTTCGAAGTTCGTGGTACCAAGCACGAGGGGCTTGTCGAAGCCCATATATAGCTTTCTGCAACTTGCAGACATGAGTGGGAAGTTCGGTGTTTTTAAAGCTAGGGGGCTGATCCATGAACACTTCATCAGATAAAGAATCCTGCAAGAATGCATTATTCACATCAAGTTGGCGAAGAGGCCAAATGTTAGTCACAACAAGAGTAAGTAATAACCGAACAGTTACAGGTTTGACAACAAGGCTATAGGTTTCAGAAAAGTCAACCCCAGGTCATTGATGAAAACCTTTAGCCACTAAACAAGCTTTATAACGAGCTATTGACCCATTAGGATTCCTCTTAATCCTATAGACCCACTTACATCCAATAATGTTTTGTGTGGGGGTTCGTGGAACAAGAGACCAGATTTTATTAGAAAGTAAGGCACTGTATTCGTCATTCATGGCTTGACGCCAGGCATGATGTTGCTGGGATTGTTTGAAGGTTGAGGGATCGGTGTTCGGAGAAATAGTAGTGGTGTGAAGATCAAGCAGGCGTTTAGGCTTTGTAATGTTATTTTGTAGCCTGGTGTTATAAGGGTGAGGGTTGGCTATGATGGGAGAAGAAGAAGACTATATAGGAGATGAGATACTTACCTATGAAGGATTGGATGCATCCCGAGATTAAGGCGTGGAAGAGGAGCTCGAAGATGAGGTATCACGGTTTAGAGAGTCAGACTTGCGAGAAGAAGACTCACCACACGAATTAGAATGATGGTTGTACAAGGGAGAATGCACGTTCTTGACTTGGAGAGAAGAAGATATAGGCAAATTGGAGAGATTTTGAGTCCTTGAAATTAATGGTGAATGATTAGGAGTAATATCAAGTGAAGATATGGGACTTGAAGATTTGGAAGGTTCAAGAGTTGGTTTGGGTAACCAAGTGTCTAAGGAAGGCAAGGTGTAGGGCGACTCATTATGGGAAATTTTATTATGGAAGGGAAATATATTTTCCTCAAAGATCACATGTCGAGAGGTGAAGAGTTTATTTGTGGAAGGGTTCAGGCAGAGATACGCATGATGAGGAATTGAATAGCCAACAAACACAAAGGGACGGGATCACGGTTCATGTTTATGAGAGGTGTAGGGTCTTAACCACGGGTAACAAAGATAGCCAAATATTTTTAAGGATAAATAATTTGGTGACTGTTTAAAGAGATGAAAGAAACGAGATTTGTTACGTGTGACCGGAAATGGCATTCGGTTGATGAGATAAACTGTAGTTTGAAATGCTAAGGACCAATATTTGAGCGGAATGTAAGCATGATGAAGCAAAGTAAGAGCAGTTTCAACGACATGACGATGTTTGCGCTTAGCTGTGGCAACATGTTCAGGAGTATGAGGAAGGGATTTGAGATGTTGAATTCCAACCTGAGAAAGGAAATGATCGAGACTAGTGACCTCCACTTCCATATGTATAAACAGTTTGAATCGTTGTAGAAAAATAATGTTCAACAAGAGATTTAAACCGTTCAAACACTGAAGTAACATCAGATTTATTTTTTATTGGATAAAGCCATGTGTATTTTGTAAAATAATCCACAAAATAACATAATAACGAAAATTATCAAAAGAAATGAGAGGAGTAGATCCCCAAACATCCATAAATAAAATTTCCAGAGGTCTAGAACAATTTAATGAAGAAACGCCAAATGGAAGTTTATGGCTTTTATTATATAAACATGCATTGCAAGAATTAGAAAAAGAGCTAGACTTAGATAACGGTAATTTATGAGAAACAATAAGTTGATGGAGGATTTTAGAGGACAGGTGACCAAGACGACTATGCTAGAAGCTAATAGTTGGAGAGGGAGGACTGGACATGGTTGTCGTGAGGGCCGAGTATCGTGGTGAAAAAGGTGGTCTGGTTACTAAAGTTGGCCACTCATACACATTTCCTCTACTCCGGTCTCGCATCAAGGGTGCCCCCGTGGTTAGATCCTTCACAAGAAAGAAATCAGGGAAGAATTCAATAGATGTATTATTATGAGAACAAAATTGAGAAGCAGAAAGAAGATTTTTCTTGAGGTTAGGTGCACACAAAACATTATTAAGTTTGAAAGTAGAATCACAAGATTTAAGAGTGGTGAATCCTATATGAGTAATAGGGACATTATTACCATTTCCGACCATGATATCTTCATTATCACCGTACTCAGAGTGAATAGAGAGATTCTACAAGTCAGAGGTGATGTGGTGAGAGGCCTCGGAGTCGACTATCCAACCTGATTGATTACCCGGATTCTCATGAGTTATGAAGTTGGCTTGTGGCCAGGTGGAAGGTAAAGGACGTGATCGATATACTTTGGCAACATGACCAGGCTTGTCACATAATTGACAAACAACTCGAGGTTGATTCCCTTTGAAAGTAGGCCTCCAATTTTGATTTGATTAGTTGGATGAAAATCCTTGAGTGTATGAATTGTTGGTATTATTTGGGTTCCCACGGTTTCCATAAGAATTTGTTGGAATTGATTCCCATTGTAGCCATTGATATTTCCTCCGTAATTTGACTGTTTTTGAGAGGTATTGGAGTTGCCATTTCTTCCCTTCTTGTTGTGTTGCTTCTGCGAGTATTGAGCCGTGATGGAGAAGTCTTCTTTTGTTGAACCTGAGTGCTTGAGACTGGTTTCACAGTCTAGAAGTTTCTCGACCAATTCTTTGAAGGAGATGGGTGACTCTCTTGCACGTAAGGCAACTTTAAGCTCTTTGTAGTCATTGGTGAGACCATTGAGCGTATGAACTATGATTTCTCCATCACTCAAATCATGCCCAATCATAGTAAGGTCATCAATAATGGTTTAACGGATTGCATAAACTCAGAAATGCTTCTTCCTTCTTGACTAACCTCGGTGAGAGAGTCGATGAGACCAACCATCCGAGTATTGGATTTGTTGGCGTAGGTAGTTTTGAGTTTGCGCCAAGTCTCCTCATCATTTTGCACCGAGACACAAGCGGCCTTGCTGGTCCAGTGATAGCAATTTGGATAGCAAAGAGCAATAGTCGATCTTGACGAATCTAAGCTTTGTACTCTGGATCGTTGGTTGGTGGGAACAAATGAGTTCCATCCACGAACCCTATGAGATCATACCCGAGAAGAAGGTTTGTCATTTGCGTGCTCCACATTGAATAGTTTCCTCCGGTACCGAGTTTTTGAGGAATAAGTGTGGCTGTGTTGATCGATATAACTTGAGGAGAGGAAGATGATGGATGAAGATTTGCACTACTGGACATAACCGTGACTACATTGGATTCAGTCATGGTCGAAGACAAGATGAAGAATGAGCTTAGGGCTCTAATACCATAAAGAAGTAGTGTAAACGAATGTAATTGTGTATTTTATTCTGAATAGTACAGAGCTTTATGTAGGTGAATCATTGAAGATACAAGGTAAACTAATCCTAGAGATTTGACTAAATATATGCACAATTAAATGGTGAATATTACACATTAATTACAAAATAAATAAATGATTCTTTCCATATATTTGCAGCCATGAATCAGTGATAAGATTGTGGCTTAATAGACGGTGTTGACTTATCAGAACTTCGGTATCAGCATGGAAAACTTAGCAAGCACATAAGTAGGACTGCAATTGAAGTGGAGTCGAGCTCCGAAATGTTCAAGTTCAGCACATTTATTTAATAAGCCTAAAAATGTGATTAGGCTCAATTCATTTACTAAGCAAACAAACCCAATCCTAGCACTAGTTTTAATGATTCGAGCCCGGGCCTGCTTATGAAGCTCGATCTACTTGCAACATCTATCACTCTTGCTAATAGTCACCTAGATTGAGTTATTGTAGGTTTGTTTATACCATGTTTTCATTTTTCCAATACAATGTTACTTAATTCTTGGTTATTGTTTTGTTATATATTATTTATTCACTGGTACAGTTTTTTTCTTAAGTGATTCTTAGAAAATGACCGGATCGGTCCTATAATTATTAATAGTTCTCTTTATGATTTCGTCATCTGATACGTTACGTCTTTGAGCTCAAACATTACATCTCTTTATGATTTCGTCAACTGATACATTCTCTTGGTTATTGTCTTTGCTCCATTTTTGGTTTGTGTCAGACATACCCAATACCCTTACCCATGCCATGTTGTGTGGAGACGACTACCTGAAGGGAGATGGTGTAATTTAATTGTCCGGCAGTGATTTGTAAACACCAAATCAATATGCTGTTGTGCCCTTATTCATTTGCACACTCTTTGGACTTCAACCATAGATCAACTTTCACCCAATTTGTGCTGATAAATGGCTTTGATCTCCAAATTCCTACAAATGGGCTCATGTGTAGTCCTAAGCTTTCTTGTCTTGTCACTCTTTGATATGAGCATATTATCTTTAGGTTGGACGCTTACAATTTCTTGGTCACCATTATTTGGTGTTTATAACTAGAGTAGTGGCCTTAATAAGAATCATTTCATCTTAAAATGTGATACCTTCTCTAAATACTTCTTAATAACCATCCCCTCAACCTTGCAACCATGTGGTTCCTGGTAATGTGCCGCGTCAGCCTCAGAACCTTTGGCAACGTCAGTTATCGCGACCGACCCTTCTCATTTTATTATGACTTTCATTTGGAGGGGTTGCGATTTATTATGCCGAAGCTATCAAAAGGAGTACCAAATGCTGAAATTGAAAGGTTAGTGGCTTCTCGGTGGATGCGGGGCCAATTCCTAACAGTATTATAATCGGAATTTTCATCTTTGAACTGCTACAAATCTTGCAATCTATTATGCTTAACTCATCTTTATCCTGCAAACTATAGGTTCAAACTTCACAACATAGGAAATGGGAAGAAAATTTCAGATGTTCTGGCATATGTTTAAAAACCATGAATACTTAATTTGGTTGTATGCATAATAATGCAGGCTTTTGATGCTCCTTGGCCTGTTATTCAAGCAAATGCCATTTACTTCTCCAGTAGCTTGCTCTCTCTCTCGGAAGATCAGCGGATCTCTGCTCTTTATTCTAATCAGGTCATGCTCAGATACACCGACAGTCGGTTATATATGTTCTATAGACAAATCAAATGATTAAAATAAAGTAACTTTTCTTATCCTTAGGTGTTTGGTATTTTGGTGGGAAAAATGAGCCGTTCACCAGATGCAATTGTCAGAGCGACATGCTCTTCAGCCTTAGGCTTGCTACTAAAATCCACCAATTCACCTTCGTGGAGATTTGCTCGGCTTGATCATGTTGACTCAACTCGGAGGGGCCATGATTAAGAAGTAGCAGTGGGAAGGATGAAAAAAATGGTCAATTGAATGATGACTTTTCAAGATAAATATGAAATTTGTGGATGTTATCTGGGTGGGTTGCAATTCAGTATTGTGAAGTAGCCACATGAAGGTACACGGAAGTACATGTCAATTTGCCAGCTGTGTACCAAATTACTTTGCGGATGGAACGTCGGTTTGAAGTGTACCTCCGTTGTATCAAAATTGTACGATTGCCCTTGTATTTGATCATAGTGTATAAGTCGTGTGTAAATATTTGTTAAGAGTACCTAATCTAGATTCTAGGTTGCTTCAAATTATTGTTTAGAGTGTCTAGTCTAGATTCTAGATTGTTTTGTAAACTGATGTTGTTGTAAGGCAAATTAAGATTCTAGGTTGCTTTGTAAACTGATGTTGTTGTAAGCCTAAAGCTATGGTGGTAAAGTTGTAAGTTGCAAGTTGTCTATTCGAACTGCACTTTATTTGACAGAAGTGAAAATTGTTATATTTATGTATGTATATTTCCAGTTTCTACTAATTGAAGTGATTGATATTTTCTTGGATGAATGGAGAAGTTAATTTGTATCACGGATATCTGGTGCTGGAGCGATTAAAATACTAAAGGGCAAAAATCTCACTGGCAAACATGCCCTATTAGATGAACTTTGGATGAGACTTGCAGTGAGGTTGTCAGATGGAACATGCTCCATCTTTTGGCACAACAATAATGGTGTCAAATTATATGGTTGTTGAGGGTTCCTGTGTCACTGCTCTCACGTGGTTTCCTCTTGCTGAGATTGAAGGAAAATTGAAATGGAATCAGGTCCAAATTATATTGAATGGTGTCAAATTATATGGTTGTTGAGTGTCTAGTCTAGATTCTAGGTTGTTTTGTACACTGATGCCCAAAAATATGAAAAGGAGAAAGGGTAGTGAATAAAATGCCAGATATCTCAAGTCTACTATTTTTTTCATTTCTGAATTTGTTTAGTTACATGTCCAAATTATATTGAATCACGACGAACTTTACTCTCTCTATGTTAATACTGATTGGAAAGTCTTAACCTGTTTTGGTATATCTTGAAGGCTGAATATTCTGAACTCTAAAGGAAAGAGGCGTGTGAAGCCTGCCCTCCTATATATGATACTTTTCCAAGAGTGAAATGTCTGCAAAGTCCAAAACAGACAACTGGCCAAACCACACTTTCTTTGAATTACTTGGTTGAAAACCAACCTGATCATGTAGGCTCTTACGTCACTCCCTTAATCAATCAACCAACCCCTCTTGCAATTCACCCTTTTGTTGAATGGCTTTATATATCAGATATCCAGTTGATTCACATTCATAACCAACCCCTCTTGCAATGGCGTCACAAAACAACCAGCTTCACTTCGTTTTAATACCTTTGATGGCCCAAGGCCACCTTATCCCCATGGTAGATATGGCCAAATTAATAGCACAGCGAGGCGTGAATGTGACTATCGTCACGACACCCCTCAATGCCATCCGAATCAGTGCCATAACCAATCGCGCCATTGAATCCGGACTCCCCATCAGGGTTCTCCAACCACGGTTTCCATCTGTGGAGGCTGGCTTGCCCGAGGGATGTGAAAGTGCAGACGCAATCCCCTCTCTAGACATGTTTCGGAATTTCCATGTCGCGCTTTGCATGTGGCAGCAACCACTGGAACAAATGCTCGAAGAGTTGCAGCACAGACCGAGTTGCATAATAGCCGATAAGCATATTGTTTGGGCTGCGGATACAGCTAAAAAATTTCAAATACCCAGAATTAGTTTTGATGGGATGAGTTGTTTCACCCTCTTGTGCATGCACAATTTAAGCATTTCCAAGGCTCATGAGAGTGTTCCCGGGCCTCATGATCGGTTTGTTGTGCCTGGTATGCCTGATCATATCGAGTTCACCAGAGCACAACTGCCCGGACAGTTCAATCCAAGCTCATTGAATATGGAGGTTTTCCGCCAACAGGTAAGAGAATCTGAAATGGGAGCGTATGGAGTGGTGGTTAATAGTTTTGAGGAGTTGGAAGCAAGATATGTCAGTGAATATAGAAAGGTGAAAAAGTTATGGTGTATTGGACCATTGTCATTGTGCAACAAAGAGGAGTCGGATAAGGCTCAGAGAGGAAACAAAGCATCCATTGATGGGAACCAGTGCTTGAAATGGCTTGATGCATGGAAGCCGGGGTCTGTAGTCTATGCATGTCTCGGAAGTCTCAATAATGCTACAGCTCCACAACTTGTAGAGCTCGGTTTAGCTTTGGAAGGCTCCAATTGTCCGTTTATCTGGGTTATAAGAGGAGGAGACAAAGCGAAGGAGATAGAGAAGTGGATTGAAGAAGATGGGTTTGAGGAGAGAACGAAAGGGCGAGGCCTTTTGATCCGAGGCTGGGCTCCTCAAGTATTGATCCTTTCACACCTGGCCATTGGCGCGTTTTTAACACATTGCGGTTGGAATTCAACGTTGGAAGGGGTAAGCGCAGGCGTGCCAATGATAACATGGCCCTTATTTGGAGAGCAGTTCTTTAATGAGAAGGTTGTTGTGGAGGTATTGAAGATTGGTGTGGGTGTTGGGGCTAAGACTGTTACACACCTAGGTGAAGAAGACAAGTATGGGGAGTTGGTGAAGAGGGAAGTTATTAGGAAGGCTGTGGAGAGAGTAATGGATGAAGGAAAACAAGGAGAAGAGAGGAGGAGAAGAGCGAAAGAGTTGGCGGAGATGGCGAATATGGCCATAGAAGAAGGCGGGTCATCTCACCTCAACATGACACTACTAATCCAGGACATTACGCGGCAAGCGAAAAGTTGACAAAAAAAAAAAATTTCTTTATTAAGCATGAAATTAAAATATTTTAAATTTCGGTGTCCATCTATCTCTCTTTGTAATTTGAAATGTGTTAATTAATTTTTAGTTTGTAATAATTGAAATTTTGAAATACTCTCTTTAATTTAGTTTATAATTATATTATTTCTTGATATTTGATATTTTTTATAATAAAAAATTGATTGAATGACGTGGCCTATTTTTAATTATTAATTCAGATATGAAGAAACGTGGAGAGAGGAAATCATAGGAGAGATCCTAATTCCGAATATAGTATTTAAAAGTTGGGTAAATTATATTTTGATCTTCTCAAGATATGATATATTACAATCGCAATTTTTATTGTTTGAATAATTACAGTTTCACCCCCTCTAGTTCATCGACGTTCAATCAAGTGATTGGAGTTGTGAAATGACTTATCTATCCATGACTATTTTTCATGGACTTAAATGTCTTTACATTTAGTTGAAGGTATTTTAGATATTTCATCTTTGAAAAAGTGATGACGTAAGTATTGACTAAGTTTGACAATGTCGGAAGTTAAATTAAGGGGGATATTTGTTATAACTTCCGAACTTAAAGAAGTTTAATTATAATTATTCAAATAATAAAGAGTACGGATATAATATAACATTTATAGAGCGTGTAAATGAAATTTACCCTTAAAAGTATGTCATGTCATTAAGGTTATCCGAAATCCCAAGTGTGGATTTTCCGAATGCCAATGGAAAGAGAGGCGTGGATAGCTTCCCCTCCCATCCATCAAGTGGGATGTGATATTCCATAATTCAAAACAGACAATTAGCTAAAGGTCACTTTCTTGTTAATTATTAATAAAAAATCCTCTGCCTAGGTATGCTCTTACGTTTACCCCTTTTGTTACATTTCTATTTAAACCACAAACCCTCCTGATTCTCAACCAACCCTTTTGCAATGGCTTCACAAACCCACCATCTTCACTTTGTTTTGATACCCCTGTTGTCCCAAGGCCACCTTATTCCCATGATAGACATGGCAAAGCTATTAGCCCAACAAAGCACTATCGTCACTATTGTCACCACACCCCTCAATGCCATCAAATTCAAACCCATCACTGATCGAGCAATCCAATCCGGACTTCCCATCCGGGTTCTCCAACTCCGGTTTCCATACGTTGAGGCCGGGTTACCGGAGGGTTGTGAGAGCGCCGACGCTATCCCCTCTCGAGACTTGGTTAAAAACTTCTTTGCCGCGATTGAAATGCTGCAGCAACCACTAGAGCAAGTGTTTGATGAATTGCAGCCCAAACCGAGTTGCATCATAGCCGATAAGCATATGGTTTGGGCAGCTAATACAGCTAAAAAATTTGACATACCACGGATTAGTTTTGATGGGATGAGTTGCTTCACTCTCTTGTCTATGCACAATTTACACATTTCCAAAGCTCACGAGAGTGTCCCCGGGCCTCATGATCGGTTCGTTGTGCCTGGTTTGCCTGATCGTATCGAGCTCACCAGAGCACAACTGCCCGGACAATTCAATCCAGGCTCGTTTAATTTAAATCATGTTCGGGAGCGAGTGAGAGAAGCTGAGAAGGAAGCGTATGGTGTGGTGGTTAATAGTTTCGAGGAGTTGGAAGCGCGATATGTTGGTGAATATCGAAAGGTGAATAAGATATGGTGTATTGGGCCATTGTCGTTGTGCAACAAAGAGGACTTGGATAAAGCTCAGAGAGGAAACAAGGCCTCAATCGATGGGGACGAGTGCTTGAAGTGGCTGGACACTTGGAAGCCGAGGTCCGTAGTCTATGCATGTCTTGGAAGTCTCAGTAATGCAACAGCTCCACAACTAGTAGAGCTCGGGTTAGCGTTGGAAGCGTCCAATTGTCCGTTTATTTGGGTTATGAGAGGAGGAGACCGAACGAAGGAGATAGAAGAGTGGATTGAAAAAGAGGGGTTTGAGGAGAGAACGAAAGGGCGAGGCCTTTTGATCCGAGGTTGGGCTCCTCAAGTACTGATCTTGTCACACACTGCCATTGGCGCGTTTTTAACACATTGTGGTTGGAATTCGACGCTGGAAGGGGTAAGCGCGGGCGTGCCAATGATAACATGGCCCTTCTTTGGAGAGCAGTTCTTGAATGAGAAGATTGTTGTGGAGGTATTGAAGATTGGTGTGGGTGTTGGGGCTAAGGCTGTTGTGCACTGGGGTGAAGAAGACAAGCATGGGGTGTCGGTGAAGAGGGAGGATATTAGGGAGGCTGTGGAGAGAGTAATGAGTGAAGAAAAAGAAGGAGAAGAGAGGAGGGGAAGAGCAAAAAAGCTTGGAGAAATGGCAAGCAGAGCAATAGAAGATGGAGGATCATCTCACCTCAATATTACACACCTAATTGAGGACATAATGCAACAAAATTGACAACTACTTTTATCATTTTAATCATTTGAATACATGAAGGTTAAATTAGTAAATTGACAAACTAAAATACTTTGACTTTTCAAATATGGACACTTAACAAAAACATAAAATTGGACACTTACACTAATTTTCTCATATCCTTGTAACATACATAATACTATCTTTGGAAACAAATTGAGATCAAGCGGCCATATCATGTCTCTACGCCCAAAAAAAATTCATATCATGTCTCTACTTTCAAAATAGGAAGAATAAATAGATACTGATCGTAAGAATAATTTTCATATAATTTCTGTCAAACCTATTTAAATCATATCCACTGTGACAAGTCTGCAGAAAATTTTCATTTCAAGTATAACTGGGTGATTAGTTTCAACGGATTTGATATTAGTTTTGAGGGAAAATTACAGTTTCACCCCCTCGTGTTTGGACATGTTTCACTTTCCCTCCTCTTGATTTGATATTTACGCTTTCCCCTCTTTAATTTGGGTACGGGTTACACTTTCCCCCCTCCATCGGAGCTCAGGCATAGTCAACACCGGCCAAACACATTTTAAGAGGGAAAATGTCTATATTACCCTCAATTACTGAAAAGACTATTTTGCCCCTCAGTTTAGTGGACCAAAATGCCCTTGCACATATATATATATATATATATGAATGTATTAGGGTTTCAATATCATAAATCACTCTTCCATTAGGGTTTTGCAAATATTATTTGTTAATTTTAAAAGATAAAATGATAAAAGTGATAAAATAGAGTTTTGATGTAAATTATATATGCAGATTTAGTTTACTATAACTAAATTTTACAAAACAAAAAACTGCAATAATCAAATTCTGCTAAACCTAGATTTCAATAATCAAATAATAAAAAATTACCACATTCGGCAATAATCAAAAAAATATGCTAAACCTAACCCTAACCCCCAAATCACCAATTCTTAATCCTAACTCTAACCCCAACTCCATTATGTCTCATCATCTCCACTTTTCCCACCTTTTTCCAAACCTAGATTTCAATACACCCCCATTACACGCACAAGCAAGGAGGCGCAGGAGGAGGAGGGCGGCGACGGCGGCCACAAGGAGGAAGTAGAGGAATTGGGTATGTTTTTGGATCCTAGATTTCAATACTCCATATGTGTGTGTGTATATATACACATACATATATATATATGCCTAATTTCCATATACTCATATATGTTTATATATGTATATTAGGGTTTCAATTTTCATATTACTCCATCTCTGGTATATATCTTCGTATATATATACATATGTATATCTTCCTATATCTCTGTTATATATATATATACATATTACCCCAAATTTAATTATCTCTGCTATATATATATATATATATATATATATGCTATATATATGGGTTGGGTCGGCCGATCTTGCTTCGATTGTCGGCCGAGTCAGACTTCATCAGGAAATGGGTTTCAATGTAAAGGCGGCGAGGAGGACGGCGGCAGTTCGACAGCGACAACAACAGCAACAACTATATATATACATATACATATAGATATGTATACAAAATTTGGGTTTGTAAAATTATCTCATATGAAGGAAATTCATTCTCACAAAATTTGGAAATCTTTTGAAATATGGTTTGTAAAATTACCTCATATGAACTTTGATGAAAGAGATGGAGGTAGTGTATGTACTTGTGTGTTTAGACTTTAGAGGGAGAATTTAGGGTTGGGATTTTTCGGGAAGGGGATGAAGAAGAAGATATTACTTAGGTTAGGTTAGGTTACTTTAACTTATGTTAGGGTATTTTAATTTTGGTTAGGTTAGGTTTTAATGAAGGGCAAATACGTAAATTAATATATATATATTTTTAATAAAATTATAATAAAATATGATGGGCAATTAAGTAATTTTGAATCACCGGCCACCGGAAATGACTTAGAGGGGGGAAAGTGTAATTATCAAATCAAGAGAGGGGAAAGTGAAACATATCCAAACACGAGGGGTTGAAACTGTAATTTTCCCTAGTTTTAATTACTTGGGACCACTGATCAGGCGCATTGAATTTTAAACATTTTCGTGAGTCAATCAAAACATAATTTGTATTTTTTTTTTCCCTTGCTGAATACAACTTCCTACAATATCGAAACTTTGAAATTCGGTAGAGATGAGCAATTAGTTGTTGGTCTTTATCGATCAATTCGATTAATCCAAAAAACGATTCACTCTTGAAGATGAAATCCGAATCTGTTTTGAGTAGCAGCTCACGGTCTGCTTGAGCTGACTCTGAGGGACCTTGGAAACACTCCATGATCGATTCTCCGGCGACGTCACGATCATCGACTTCATATAAGAAGCCTTATTAAGTAAAAAATCCATTAAAAAGAGTTGATCATCTTCACTTGTAAAACCAGTCAACTTAACAACATTAAGTTGTTGTAGTTGTGATGCATTAGATATCGCTACACACTCCATCCACAAGTGAGGCTCATGCCAGTGGAAAAAAGGACTTGGTAGGTAGCTGCAACTTTTGTCAACCTGCATGTGTATATAATCATTCAGATAAAGAGAAACAATAATGTATATATATATATATATATATATATATGGAAAATGTTAGTGACATCTAATTGTTAGGTAGAAATGTGTTGGGTTTGGCCAATTTTGACTACCAAACTTAGGCTACCAAATTTTGACTTTGAACACAAATATGATATGGTTTTGTTAAGTCAACGATTTGGTAGAATTTGGTGAAGTTTGAATTGGTGACTTTGAAAAGGTTAGGTGGCAAACCAAGTTTGAATTTATGTTTGTGAACACTTTACATGCCTATAAATAGAGGTATTGGAGATGAAGGAAGATACACCAAAAATGAGAGGAAGATAGAGATGTTAGTAAAGATGTGAGGGTGCGAAGGGCACCGGGTGCAAATAGGCACCGAGTGAAGAGAGAAAAGAGAGAAGAGAAAGAGAGAAGAAAAGAGAGAAAGGGAAGTGATGGTGCTGTGTGACACCAAGAGAGAAGTGAGGATGCTATGTGCGTCGATGTAATCCATCTTTATCTATGGAATGAAAATTGTGTGTCCGTGGACGTAAGCCAAAGTTGGGGCTGAACCACGTTAAATATTATGTGTTATTTGTGTGTTGTGTGTATTGTTGTATTTGTAGGGGTAAATGACGGGTGTTGATGATCTTGGGCGGGATTAATTCCTGAGTGTGATTTGGGAGTTAATTCCTAACAAAATGAAATAGTGAATAGTTGATGTTGGATGAATTATTGCGGGGAAAATGTTAATGACACCTAATTGTTAGAGATAGTACTGAATGTTATCGACTGTTGGATGAATTATATATTGTGAAATAGATATATAGATGCAAATTTGAACAAACCATTGCACGAGTGCGAAAGACTTTGGGCAGAGGAAAAAAAATGGACTTACATTGATTACCAACTTCTCCAAAATAGGGGATATGTTTAAGAAGCAAGCCAAGGAAATTCGCTTAGACCTGTATATTGAAGAAGCATTCCAGCACAATTTCTTTAACTTACTGAATTTAAATTCAAGTTCTTCAAAAATCACTCCTGCTGCACATAGCCACTTTGAAGAATGGCAAATAGTGCTTCTTGTTAGAATTGATATATATATATATATCTATATGGGTGAAAGACACAAAACTCCCCTACACTATCAGGAATGTGCAAATAACCCCTCTATAGGTTTTAAAACACCTCCATACTGTATAAAACGTGCACTTTGACCCCTCTAAGCCATTTTCCGGTGACGGACTTGTGCTTTTACTATTATACCCTTATTATTTTATTTTTTTAATTAAATATAATAAATGAGATAAATATGAAATGACGAAAGAGCCATATATACAAAACGGTACCGTTTTGTGAATATATTGGTTTATACAACATAATTATAAAATGACTAAAAAGGGCATATACAAAACGGTAGCGTTTTGTATATTAATTAACCATTTATTTACCGACATTATTTTGAAATTCAGCAAATTAAAGTAAAGAAAGGAAAAAAAGGAACCTTAACTCAAATCTAACCTACACTAACAATTAAAAATTGGAATCATATTCCCCAATTCCTCACCACCTCCAAACCCTAACTGACTCTTTTCCCCCACCGAATCCAAACCCGTATTTTCCTATCACTTCCTAGGGTTCCGCCGCAGCCTACTCTTGGCCTCCGAATTCGATTTCGAACTCAATTGAAGTGTACTTGCCGATTTTGATGGTGTCGCCGGAGTTGAGAGCGGTAGGGTACATCGGACGGAGTTCGGAACCGTTGAGAACAGTGTCGTTTGAGGATTTGAGGTCGGTGAGGACCTATTTGCGGTCGGCGCGCGAGACGGCCATATCTGTATATTTGTTGTTCTTGTTGTTTTAGTATTGCAGCTTTGAAGATAAATTGATGGGATTTGATTCAACGAATTCTCTGTTTTACTCTTCCCCCACCTTTTACAAAAGTGAGACGTTCCTTTTATACTCTTATTTCTCTGCTAAATAGTGATCAAACGTTTTTATTTTGTAAAACAATTATCACAAAAGTTAGCATAAATTTTCATAATAGGTATAGCCCCATCGTGACTTTTTTTTTTTTTTCCTTTTCCTTTTTCTATTTTCTCTTTCCCTTGGGCCAATTGCTATATTTTTTTCTTAATTAACCATTTATTTACCGACATTATTTTGAAATTCAGCAAATTAAAGTAAAGAAAGGAAAAAAAGGAACCTTATAAATGGAAACAAATTCAAGAAATTCAGCAGAAACCCAAATAGGTTTTCTAGAGAGAGAAAGTGAAGGTGGTGTCTGGCTTCAGGAATTATATATATGTATATTAAAACCATATACACATATATAATTTAAATGAAGGGCATTTTGGTAATAATACAAGGGCATTTTGGGTATTTATAAAACTAAACAGCATGTGAAACGCACATGCCTTTTTTTTTGCCGGAAAAGTTCCCTGAACAGTGTCGCAGGTGGTCTTTGTGCACATTTTTGCCAAACTATAGGGACTTAATTGCACAAATTGAACTATAGGGGGTTATTTGCACATTCCTGATAGTGTAGGGGGTTTTGTGCCTTTCACCCATATATATATATATATAGCATCATATTTAACATGTCTGGACAGTCTATTACTACGAGGCTATGAAGACAGTCGTTGGCTTTGATATTTAAATTATGTATTCCATTGCATATCTCAAGCTTCAAGCTCTCAAGAAGCTGACAATGGGAGGAAAAAGATGAAACTAAGTGCCTGTTTGATTGAAGGAGTTGGTGCCAAATATATGATTTTGGGCTGAAATTCGTGGCCCAACCCATGTTTGGTAATCTTGGTGTTGGTGCAACAGTGTCAAACAATTGGTACCAAATGCCCCATTTTTCACACCATCTCAATAGATGGTTTTGTGTGGTTTGGTTTTGTTTTCTCACACCAAAATCATTCTTTAATCCAAACCAATTCAATTTGGTGTATGATTGTTTAACCCAAACCAATTCATTTATAATATTATATATAAATTCGAAAAATAAAATATTTATGAAAAAATAAAATATTTCAAAAAAATCAAACGAAAAAATATATTTCGTAAAAAATAAAATATTTCGGGAAAACAAATATTTCTAGAAAAAAATAAAATATAATAAAAATATATTTATTATTTTTTAAAAAATATACAAATTATATGTATTTTTACTGAAATATTTTATTTTTTCAAAATATTTTATTTTTTTTGAAATATCTTATATAAAAAATTTTATCTATAAATATTTCAAAAAAATAAAATATTTATGAAAAATTAAATATTTCGAAAAAATTAAATATTTATATATTTTATTTTTTAAAACATATATATTTACAAAATATTATTTTAAATAAATAAAATGTCAAACTATTCTAAGTTACCAAATTTGATTGGTTTCAAAATTTCAGCCCATATACCAACTCTACCAAACTTGGTTTGGTTTTTCAACTTTACTTTTTCTCACACCAAAACCATTTGCACCAAACATAGTTTTAGATTAGAATAAAACCACACCAAACCCAACCCAACCGAAAACTAAAAACCAACACCGTACCACACCGGTTGCCAAACATGCACTAAATTGTTGGATAGGTGGTTTATCGATCTCAGATGCAGAGTCCTGAGATAAGAAAAACTATATGTATCTATACAACTTTGACATTTTTGCTCCAATATCAAACCGAAATTTCTTGTCATCTGTTTTCTTTTATGGCATACAAGATGGACCTGTTTCTCTGCTCCCTTGAAGGTTGAGAAAATCATGTCATCGTCGTCTCTCTTGGGGCTGCTGAGGCTGAACCTCAATACCTCTAGACCACTCCAAGATCTCAAGAACATAGCCATGGATTGCGTTAGCTTTTCGCAAGCTTTTTCGTGATTGGAATCAGAGCCCAAGTCTATTTCAAATGGACTTCAAAAGCTCTTCCATTGAGTTGAGAGAATGCTAGTTCTCACTCTCACTACCTTTTTCTAAGTTATGAATGAAAAGATATGTAGCGGAATATTATGTGGTAAGCTGCTAATGATATCAAGATTTTCCTCCTCCATTTGTGTGTATATATATATATATATATATATGTATATTGGAAATGAATCAAACTTCCAAAGCTTGAAAGAAAATATATATCACAAATGAGAAAACATATATGGCTCCAAAAGCAAGAAGGCATGAAAGAAATTACAAAGAAGAGAACTTAACATGGTTTTTCATGAAATCATTCTGACTCAGAGAAGCAAAATACAAGATTTAATTCTTGCCTTATGCCATATTATATATACATAACATAGACTTAATTTTAACTCATGCCTTAAGTTATATTGTATAAATACACATAAACTACACTTTGATCTAAGTCTTGCCTTAGCTATATTATTGATGACACCCTAAATACGGCAACTCGTAAATTTGAATTTTAAGAATATATTGGTAAAGATGGGCCAGACGGCCCAGACCGAATTAGAACAACAAAGTCAAATCGGTTCGCGCAAGAAGAAGCCCTGTTCCAGGAATAAAGGATTTCTTGGAGAAGGATTCAATATTAGAGTTTCTATTTTATTGCATCTCTTTTAGATAGTCTTTTAGATAGGATTAACTTGTTTAGTTTTTATCATTTTGATTTAGTTATTTATCTATTTTGATTTAGTTGTTATCTTTTAGTCAATTTTAGGCTATAAATAATGTACGTAGACCTCATTGTTAGAGCTCCCCAACGAAACACAAAATTTATTGTTTCTGCTATATTAGCAGCCTTATTTTTATTCCAATTTATTTTCCATGCACTATTTCAATTCCAAGTATTTTTCATTCCCTGCAATCGCACTTTCAATTCTTTTCTATCCCTTCTCTTATTTTTTTCTGTTGCCGAAAGTCCTCTTTGTTGAGACAATCAGAACTCTTCACGAGAGTTAAGTTATCTCTCTCGTAAATCGTCTAATTCTATTCCATTCGTTCAAAAAAGACGAAAACTCGTTCCTTTTCAACCGGTTGAACTCCGTCACCGGTTCTGGCACGCCCGCATCTAATGAAATAAGAAAATCAGCCTGGTCCTTCGACCTTTTATTTTCAAAGCGAACATAAATTGGCACGCCCGGTGGGACACCACTAAGTAGCCGAGAAGATTGTGAAAATGTCGTCCCAATACAATTTATGACGTTTGCAGAGTTGTTCCATGAATTTAACAAGCTTTTAACAAGCTTAGTGCTTTGTTTTTGAAAATGTGTGCAAAGTTTTCAACTACTCGATCGGCCAATACATCCTTCAAGACACGGGGGGCAGCCGATTTCCAGTACATCATCATTTGAGAAAAATACAATGGTTTCGAAAAGAACGGAGGAGGTTGCCGAAACTATTGTGGCAAAAACTCAGGTTTCGGCCAGAACACAAGAGGCTGTCGAAACCATCATTGTCAAAACCATTATTGTCGAAACCACTACGGCTGAAACTAAGGTTTCGGCCAGAAACCTGGGGGGCATTCTCTTCAGTTATACAAAATTGCAAGTCGATCTAGCAAAAGTTTCATTTAAGAAGTCCTATGTGTGTGAAGTTTTATCCAAACCACAGAATGGGACGGCAAATAAGACTTACAGTTTTGATATTGTTAAAACAAAGCATATATTTGATCGCTTGGCGGCTGACAAACAAATCACCTTCCCAGAGGGATAGAGGACTCCTACTGCAAGTGAAATTAAAGGAAAAAAGTTCTGTAGGTATCATAACTCTTGGTATCATACTACAAGTAATTGTATTATTTTTAACAATATTTTGCAAAAAGCAATAGTTGGAGAGGTTTTGAAATTCCCGCAGAAGAACACAAACGGCAAGTTTCCAGCCGCTGAAACCAATCTGGCCTTTACCAAAGAGGCTCCCGAAATAATTCTTCCACCAAGTTTTTATTTTTTGGCCAGTAGTAAAGAGGTTGCCGAAATTGTTTCTAAGGTGACTAAGGTGGTTTTAGCCATTTCAAGTGAAGCTGCCGAAACCAGACTTGCCAAAACCAATCTAGCTGTTATTGAAGCAACCGATACTGAATTTGTTGTGGCCAAGATCCCAATAGCAAATGCTAAATTTAAAGTGGCCGAAACTGAAATTACTTAGAGGGTTTCGGCCTGTAGTAATAACTTGGCCGATACTGAACCAGTTTATATAGTTTTGGCCTATGGTGATGAGTTGACAGATAAGAACCATCGTTAGTAGAGCTAGCAATTCGTGTCAACAGGTCAATCCATGTGTCAACAGAACAATCTGATACTACTCGACACGAAAATCAAATATTTTAAATATGACAAAATTCAACATGAAAAATAAAATATAAAAAATAAAAATGAAATTGAAATTGAAATTGACACGATTCAGTAATAGTTTATTAATATATTTCAATTCATAATCAATTAGAGAATAGAAAAAATCAGCAAATAAATATAACAATAAATATTATCGTGTCAAACGTGTCAAGTCGTGTCAGAAATTTTCATCTCTAATCGTTGGTACTATGATTTTCTTCAAATATAATCGACAGTGAGATCGGTAAATACCACGTTGCATAATAATTTAATTCCAACCGATCTTGTTTGTTCCCCACTACAAGAATTTAAAATTTTGAATGTTGGGGCCGTTTATGGGTTTATTGATCCACTATCAACGAACGCCAAACAATTTCTAGCAAGTTAGGATTAGTTTTGCTCAATAAAGTTCACTTTATTGTTGGTCCTCAATAAATAAAATAATGAAACTACCTGATTGATTTTCTTTCCAAGTGATGACTTCGGCCATTAATAAAGCTTCGGTGAATACTGCAAACTTTGGGGGGCGATAAATTGGATTGATATCGGCTAGTACAAAGGAAGTGGCCGAAACATATTTTGAGGCAAGCACAAGGGTATTAGTTGCTGTATAGGGGGCGGCCGATGCCGCTGAACCAAGGCCGAGAATGAGTTGTTCTTCGGCCATGGGGTAGAGGACCCGTAGAGCCGCTGGAAAAATGGGTCGCAAAAGGTCGGCCTAAGGCCACATACACGATCGGCCTATACGAATGATCAACAAGGGGCATATGAGATATGGTTTTGGAGCGAGCAATGTGAATTCGGGCTTCAATTCAGGGGTTTCATGGAATCGATCGAGCTTGAAATCCATGGCCGAATGATAAGGCTAGGGATTTGAGTTTTGAAATAGAAATTTGGGATTTTTGAGTTATGAGTTGAAAGATAAAGCTCTGTTTGAAAATGAAATATATATATACGTGTTTATATATACATATATATATATATATATAATATTACTAAATTGAAGATTGATCAGGACAAATGGAGTGAGATGGAAGTTGGTGTTGGATATTGTTTCCTATAAAATCGACTAGGTCAGCCGATTTTGTCGATTGTGCGTAGGTGTGCCAGGAACCTTGACCTAGGCTCCAAAGGTCAGTCAGAAAGCAAAAATAGTCTCCTTGGATTCGACTTCTCAGGCAATGCGTAGGAGGGAGAACATAAAACTCCTACTTTAAGAGGACTTTCAAAAATTGGGAATGTAACATTTGAAATCACAAATTCCATACAAACAATCGACATGTTTGGATGAAAGATGATAAATGTATGGTGTACGGAAATAAAAACTTGAATGAATGACTTGAATTTAAAAGAAATTTTTGGAAAGAAACTTGAATTGAAATGAATTGAGCGATTAAAATAGCAATATTAAACGAAAGCAACGATTGGAAAAATAAATTGATTGACTGAAAAATAAATAACGAGGCTTGATTAAAACTAAATACTTGGCAATAAATTTAAAATTGAGAGTTTGAAATTAAAAATGACAATTGAAGTAATTGTATTGTTTGATTGATTGGTGTGAGACCTCTTGCCAACTAGCACAAAGGTCATTATTTATAATATTTACAATATAACAATCTCTCTAAGAGTTTGTATAAAAATAACAAACTCTATCTAAATTCAAAATTTAAATACTACAGCAAGATATAAACTGAATATCAAACTAAACTAACTTTTCATCTAATAATGTAGTTATCCTTTTGATTTGTGCTTATCTCTTCCCTTTATCTTTGGATATGCTTTGAACAAAACTTCTCTTTCTTATCTTTATACTTCAAAAGATAAATAATACTAGTTTTGTGAATATTTCGTGCATAGCTTTCTGCTCATATTGCACCACTTTCTTGCCCAAATCATTTCTTTCTTTTATCCTTAATTGATGCAACAATTGGACATTTATTTCAAGCCCAATTAATCACTCAAGCCCTTATCTTTCTCTTTCTTTAGTTTCGGCCTCAAAACTAGGCCTGAAACTTGCCAATGCCAAGCTCATTATTTGGCCCAATTCCATCACAACTTCTTGCCACTTCACTTGCCAAAATGGGGTGTCAACAATGCCCCATAATTTCAAATATAAAAGGTTTTACCTCTTTTATTTTTGAAATTATCAAACCCCCATTTTGTTCCTTCTCGATTAACTGAAAAAGCTCAAAAGTCCTCTATTGATTATCACCTAAGGCCTAAACCATCAATTCCCAAAACGCAGCTGTCTCTGTCATTAATCACTTCTCTTATCACTGCACGCCTATATCTATATATATATTTACGTATATATATATTGCCACCACACACCAAACATATTCTCATTCAAACTCTCTGTTCTTTCTGCAAAAACCCTAGCCAATCTACCTTCGACTCCTACCTTTCACAGATTCAAACATGGCAACCAAATTTGACAAAATTGAACTCCCATTGGAGTCATTAACTCGTGATCCTAATTCGAGTGCAGCCAAAATCCACAAAGTCATTGATCTTCTTTCACCAAATCGACTCTATCTTGACGATATAATCCCTTTACTTTCTAGTTCGTTTGGATTAGGGCCAACTTTTACCCAATATCCCCCAACTGAGTTAGATTCTCACTACCCTCTTGCCGAATCTCGTCTTCCTTTCATTCATGCTCGGAATCAACTCCAGAACAATACCAAAATTCCAGTAAATGTGCGAAATTGGCATTCCCCAACTCCTGATTGGATTGATTGGGTCAATCGAATGTCCCCTGTTAAATCGGCAATATGGAAGCAACAAGGAATTCATGATGCCATCCCTCTCATCCGATATACCATGGCATCTCCTTAAGATCAATCCCTCTTTTGTGTGACTTCCCATTTTTGGTCCTCTACTTCCAACTCTTTTCACTTCGAGTGTGGGATGATGGGACCTACAATGAGGGATATTTGTTTCCTTACTAGCTTAAAAACCACCGGAGCAGAAGTCAATTGCCTCATATATTCCCCCGATATCCCTTTTGAATTCCCCGAGAAAACTGATGGTGCCAAATCGACAGAGGGCTCTCATGGCCCTTTCATCTCAGCAAAGAAAAGAAACGAAGATATGTCGATTGATGACGACGAGCATTTCGTTTTCCTCCTATGCTGGCTCAACAAGTGCTTACTTTGTTTCCCAGCCATACAAGTTACGAAATAACTCATACCCTTGGCCAAGGGATTGGCTACTGGTCGTACTTATGCTTTGGTGCCCTTGGTTTTGGCCCATCTATACCGAGGTATGTATGGCCTTCAGAACAGTAATTTCACTCGCATTGGTGGCCAATTGTGGCTCCTCCAAATGTGGTTTCAATTATACTTTCTAGAACTTGCTCCATCGGTTAGGACTTACATCAATGATCCACTGATTTCATTTACTTACGCATAAATACCCACTCCCACCTATTCTATTTTTGAGTATTTTGATTTCTTTTTCACTAAATGCAAAAGTAGATCACCTCTTCAATTCATGCCCTTTCTGAACTGTAAAACTGCTCCTTCTTGGCTTTTCCAATCATCCGAGACTTCATCTGAACAAGAAAGGGAAGAATTTTACTCTTGCTGGGCCTCTTGTCTCCTCGGTAGGGATTTGTATTATGGCCTTACAAAACCTGGTCCCCATTACAGCCGATCAAGAGTTAAACAATATATCCCTTCTCAATTTGCTCGGCAGTTTGGCTTGACTCAGTTAATCCCTTTCCCCCCATACCTTTCTTTCAATCAGAATTTTCACCGTAGGGTGAGATTTGATAACAAAGAATAGGTTTTAGAAGTGACCAACAAATTCAATCATTTGAGATTGGGTTTCGTCTTCAAGAAACTCACTATCACTACTGCTGCCAATCTTTACTTCACTCAATGGTGGTCACAATACTGGGCTCACACCACTACTCCCCCTCAAGCTTCACAAGTATGTCTTCATAAACTCTCCTTGGTCTCTTTTATGCGATTTTATTGTTGTTTACCCACTTCATTTTTTGTAGCAGCAAGATCCTTAGCAATCTGGCCCTAGCTCATCAAAGCAAACCAAAGCCTCTCCTATCTTCAAAGTCCCATCGACACTAGCCAATCGAACCAGATCTCGGGCTAAAAAAGGTATAAAACCTACCAAATGGCTTATTTGGTTCAATTGATTAATTTACTATGCTGATCTTTACTTCTTTAATTTTTAAGCTGTTGATGCCAAGACTGCTGTTAAGAAATCCACCTCTCAACAAGTTGATCCTCAAGAAGCCATTCCAAAGCCCAAGGTATTCATGTTTTTAACTTTAAACTTTAAACTTTTTTCATTCTGATCAGCCTAATCCTTATCTTATCTCAGCCGAAAAGATTCAAGAAAACCTCTTTGGGCAAAACGTTACTATGAGGGCCATGACGTGGACGTCATTGGGTTTTTAGAAGATGTATTTGATCATACTCAATAAGCTCCAGTAAGACCCCCTTTAATATTGTTATCTCTTCTTGAATTTCAAACTCACTGTTGATTTTCCATATAAACAGGGTACTCCAAAACCAGAACCAATGGAAACATCCCCAGTGAATAAAAATCAAAGCCCCTTTCAAAGGCCCCAACTCTCCAATCCCAACAACTACTGATGTTCCAATGTCTCCTTCTCAAGAAGCTACATATCCCGTAGGTAAATCATCAGAAGTTCAACAACCCTCAACAAACCCATCAGCAGCTCAATAGGTTCCTCATGTTCCACCCTCTTTTTCTCCTTAAACAATTGCTTATAAACAACATGAGTTTCCTCAATCATCAGCAACAATTTCTCCAGCAAAGCATGCTTCTTCTACTCATCAGAACTCCGATTTCCAATCTGCACAAGCCTCTGAAGTCTTAGAAAACTTTGAATTTTCTTCTGGTAGCTATGATGATTTGTTTAAATCACTTCTGGCTGAAGTTTCCGAAGCAAGACCTTCATATGAATCAACTGCTGACTCTGATTCCACAGTAAAGGCATCCCTCAAGACAACTCCTTCATCTTCTCAATTTGGATAGCAGATCTTGGCCAAAATTGGCCAATGATTTTAGGTCATCTTTGCAAAAACTCTTTACTTGCAAGAGTATCTCTGTCGATCTCAGAGCCACTGTTAATGAGATTCTGCCTAGGCTCCCTTATTTCACTACCTCTTTGAAATAAAAAAATCAAGTCAACCTTGCAATAAAAAATCTTGTCTTCAGCCCAAACTTATGCCGAGAAGAGAAAAGAAGATGAAGCTCTGGCTTAATAAGAGAAAACCTTACTAGAAGCCTTAGCTGAGGTAAATGCAAAACAACATGTGGTGAGCTGTCATCTTAGCCAATTGGCCAAGGAAGCTGAGCAGGACGGAGATAAGCATCGATCTTTCAGAAATGAGCTTCAATCTGTGGAAATCGAAAAAGGCATTGCCCTTGCCTCAATTTTAAGTGCATAAGCAATTTGGGTAATCCGAAGTCCCGTGTTTTAGAAATGTAGGCCTTTTCTAGGCCCTTATGCTTTTGTCACCTCATATATGCTATTTTGGATTCAAGTTTTGCAATTATGTAACAACTAAAATTTATATGGGAATTTTGAAGAAGTAAGAACAAACCATGCCTTTAACTTTATTATTTATTCATCTTCCAACATGCTAAACAAGTAACAAAATTAAATTTCGGAAAAGAAAAGAAATAAAAAATCAAAGATTAGAAGAAAAAGAAATACACACGAATGGCTGCCAATTTCTTGAAGTTACTCCTTCCACTCATGAAGACTAGGTTGATAGTGCTTCAAATATTTTCCATTAATCGGCCTTAAGTGTTCCATCTCATCCAGATCTTTCAATTTATAAGCTCCCCCCTTTAGTACTTCTGAAACCTTTAAAGGACCTTCCCAATTAGGAATCCATTTCCCCATTTTCCTATTGATATTTTCTAAAGGTAATGCTACCTTCCAAACCAAATCTTCTTCAGCAAATCCTTTAGGCTTAACCCTTTTATTGTAAGCCCTCATCACCTTCTTCTTGTGGGCGATCAGACGATCTAGGGCTTCTAACTTTGTATTTTCTAAGTCTTCCAACTCGGCTAACATTGCTTCATTATAATCGGCCGGAATCAACTTGTGTTGCAAAGCTACCCTTGCCGATTTAATATTCATCTCCATCGGCAACACAACATCATGCCCAAAGGTTAATCGATAAGGAGTTGTCCCAGTGCTTGTGCTCTTGGAATTTCTGTAAGCCCATAATGCCTCTTGCAAGGTATCATGCCACCCTTTTGGCTTCTCATCGAGCATTTTCTCAATAATCTCTATCAGAACTTTATTGGAAGCTTCTGTTTGTCCATTCCCTTGGGCATAATAAGAAGTAGAGGCTAGCATTTTTACTCCTTGACTCTCAACATATTTCAACATTACATCTCCCCTAAAAGCTGATCCATTATCAGCAGTGATTGTTTCTGGCAAGCCATATCTAGTAAATATATACTTCTCCAAAAACTTAACCACTGTAATTTGATAAATAAATTATTATGGAACAACCTTTACCCATTTTGTGAAATAGTCGGTCGTTACCAAAATCCAATGATGCCCTTTTGATGAAGGAGGATTGATTTTACCGATTATATCTATAGCCCATCCTCTAAAGGGACGTGACTTAATAATCAACTGCATTGGTCCATGCTTTTGGCAAGCTGCACAACCTCTAGCATATTCTATGCAATCTCTTTTGATATTTGGCCAATGGTAGACATATTTTTTGATTAACCACCTCATCTTGATTCCTGCTTGATGAGCTCCACAAATCCCTTTGTGTACTTCAGCTATGATTTTAAGAGCCTCGGTCTTGCTGATACACAAAAGTAATAACTCATCTTCCATACTTCTTTTGTACAGCTCTTTATCAATCAGCACATATTGCACAACAAGCCTTCTGATTTTCCTGTAGAAAAATAATGTTCAACGAGAGATTTAAACCGTTCAAACACTGAAGTAACATCAGATTTATTTTTTATTGGATAAAGTCATGTGTATTTTGTAAAATAATCCACAAAAATAACGTAATAATGAAAATTATCAATAGAAATAAGAGGAGCAGATCCCCAAACATCCATAAATAAAATTTTCCGAGGTCTAGAACAATTTAATGAAGAAACGCTAAATGGAAGTTTATGGCTTTTAATACATAAACATGCATTGCAAGAATTAGAAAAAGAGCAAGACTTAGATAATGGTAATTTATGAGAAACAATAAGTTGATGGAGGATTTTAGAGGACGAGTGGCCAAGATGACAATGCTAGAAGCTAACAGTTGGAGATGGAGGACTGGACATGGTTGTAGTGAGGGTCGAGTGTCGTGGTGAAGAAGGTGGTCTGGTCACTGAAGTTGGCCACTCATACACGTTTCCTCTACTCCGGCGTCGCACCAAGGATGCCCCCGTGTTAGATCCTTCACAAGAAAGAAATCAGGGAAAAATTCAATAGAGTTATTATTATGAGAACAAAATTAAAAAGCAGAAAAGAAGATTTTTCTTAATGTTAGGTGGACACAAAACATTATTAAGTTTGAAAGTAGAATCACAAGATTTAAGAGTGGTGAATCCTATATGAGTAATAGGGACGTTATTACCATTTCCGACCATGATATCTTCATTACCACCATACTCAAGTGAATAGAGAGATTCTGCAAGTCCGAGGTGATGTGGTGAGAGGCCCCGGAGTCAACTATTCAACCCGATTGATTACCCGGATTCTCTTGAGTTGTGAAGTTGGCTTGTGGCCAGGTGGAAGGTAAAGGACGTGATCGACATACTTTGGCAACATGACTAGACTTGTCACATAATTGACAAACAACTCAAGGTTGATTCCCTTTGAAAGTTGGCCTCCAATTCTGATTTGATTAGTTGGATGAAAATCCTTGAGTGTATGGATTATTGGAATTATTTGGGTTCCCACAGGTTTCATAAGAATTTTGTTGGAATTGATTACCGTTGTTCCCATTGTAGCTATTGATATTTCCTCCGTAATTTGACTGTTTTTGAAAGGTATTGGAGTTGCCATTTCTTCCCTTCTTATTGTGTTGCTTCTGCGAGTATTGAGCCGTGATGGAGAAGTCTTCTTTTGTTAAACCCGAGTGCTTGAGACTGGTTTCATAGTCTAGAAGTTTCTCGACCAATTCTTCGAAGGAGATGGGTGACTCTCTTGCACTTAAGGCAGCTTTAATCTCTTTGTAGTCATTTGTGAGACCATTGAGCGTATGAACTATGATTTCTCCATCACTCAAATCATGCCCAATCATAGCAAGGTCATCAATAATGGTTTTAACGGATTGCATAAACTCATAAATGCTTCTTCCTTCTTGACTAACCTTGGTGATAAAGTCGATGAGACCAACCATCCGAGTATTGGATTTGTTGGCGTAGGTAGTTTTGAGTTTGCGCCAAGCTTCCTCAGCATTTTTACACCGAGACACAAGCGACCCTGCTGGTCCAGTGATAGCAGTTTGGATCACAAAGAGCAATAGTCGATCTTGACGAATCCAAGCTTTGTACTCTGGATCGTTGGTTGGTGGGCACGAATGAGTTCCATCAACGAACCCTATGAGATCATATCCGAGAAGAAGGTTTGTCATTTGCGAGCTTCACGTTGAATAGTTTCTTCATGTACAGAGTTTTTGAGGAATAAGTGTGGTTGTGTTGATCGATATAACTTGAGGAGAGAAAGATGATGGATGAGGATTTGCACCACTGGACATAACTGTGACTACATTGGATTCAGTCATGGTCGAAGTTTGAGACAAGATGAAGAATGAGCCTTTAAATGTCAAAAATAAATCTTTAATTCACCATTTTATTGCATAAATGTTCTTATATATATCTTTTTATTTCTTATAGGTTTAAATTGGAAAAGATGAAGAAAATATATTAAAGTGAAGAAATGAATGCACATGGATGGAAGATAAAGAATATAATGCACATAGATGGAAGATGAAGAATATAATGCACATGAAGAAAAGATGAAGAATATAATGCACATGAAGAAAATAAGAAAATGACTTGGAAAACATCAATATTCAAAGAAAAAGAAAATAAAAGTAGATCCAATTTCACTTTACAAGATGTCATTATATTCCAAATTTCTCTATAAATAGGAGAGTAGTTAGATCTTGTAAGGAGTTAGATGGTAGAGAGTGAGAAATTTTAGAGAGAATTTAGTCTTGTATCAAGTTTTTTATTTTGTTGTAATCTTTTTCTTAGTTAATGAAAATTTCTTCTATCATCATGTTTTATGTCTATATCATTATGCTAGCTTAAACATATTCTCAAGGGAGTGATGAAGCCACCTTGGGTAAGATATACATAATTTTATTTTATTTCTTATTGTTTAATTATCTTCCCGAATTAATTCTTTCAAGTGACAAAACCTACAATAGAGGTTGAAAATAGAGGAAGGATTCTCCGTGATTATCAATCAATGGAAATACGGGGAATTCCTACCACTATTTATATTTATTTATTTTTAAACCAAAACATTAGAGGGAGGATTTTCCGTGATTACCAATTAATGGAAATACGGGGAATGCCTACCAATATCTATGTTTATGTTTAATAGGTTGGAGGAGAATTTTGCAATAGAAATATATAATATTATTTATATAGATCCGGGTGGTGGATTCTCTTCCCTTGAGATTTCTTCCACCATTTGATAATTTTATCTAGTTATTTTAGTTTATTATTCAAAAATTCAAGAATTGTTTTAAGTGATTTCTTTTTATCTCGAAAATTATAGTTTTGGATCCTAGTCTCAAACCGATTTCTAAGTTGAGAGTGGTTCGACCCTACTTATTGCTATACTATTTTAAGTAAAGTATTTGTAGGTATTATAAATTATGTTGATCGGAGTTTGGTGAAACAACGACAAATATTATCAATTCATCAACCGTCAGTCGAAGTTTGAGACAAGATGAAGAATGAGCCTAAGGCTCTGATACCATAAAGAAGTAGTGTAAACGAATGTAATTGTGTATTTGATTCTGAATAGTACAGAGCTTTATGTAGGTGAATCATTGAAGATACAAGGGAAACTAATCCTAGAGATTTGACTAAATATATGCACAGTTAAATAGTGAATATTACACATTAATTACAGAATAAATAAATAATTCTTTCCATATATTTGCAGCCATGAATTAGTGAGAAGATTGTGGCTTAATAGACGGTGTTGACTTATCAGAACTTGGGTATCAGCATGGAAAACTTAGCAAGCACATAAGTAGGCTGCAAATGAAGCGGAGTCGAGCTCCGAAATGTTCAAGTTCAGCACATTTATTTAATGAGCCTAAAAATGTGATCAGGCTCAATTCATTTACTAAGCGAACGAACCCAATCCTAGCACTAGTTTTAATGATTCGAGCCTAAGCCTGCTTATGAAGCTTGGTCTACTTGCAACATCTATCACTCTTACTAATAGTCACCTAGATTGAGTTATTGTAGGTTTGTTTATACCATGTTTTCATTTTTCCAATACAATGTTACTTAATTCTTGGTTATTGTTTTGTTATATATTATTTTTTCACTGGTACAATTTTTTTCTTAAGTGATTCTTACAAAATGACCGGATCGGTCCTATAATTATTAATAGTTCTCTTTATGATTTCGTCATCTGATACGTTACGTCTCTGAGCTCAAACATTACATCTCTTTATGATTTCGTCAGCTGATACATTCTCTTGGTTATTGTCTTTGCTCCATTTTGGGTTTGTGTCTGACATACCCAATACCCTTACCCATGCCATGTTGTGTGGAGACGACTACCTGAAGGGAGATGGTGTAATTTAATTGTCCCGCAGTGATTTGTAAACACCAAATCAATATGCTGTTGTGCCCTTATTCATTTGCCCACTCTTTGGACTTCAACCATAGATCAACTTTCACCCAATTTATGCTGATAAATGGCTTTGATCTCCAAATTCCTACAAATGGGCTCATGTGTAGTCCTAAGCTTTCTTGTCTTGTCACTCTTTGATATGAGCATATTATCTTTAGGTTGGACGCTTACAATTTCTTGGTCACCATTATTTGGTGTTTATAACTAGAGTAGTGGCCTTAATAAGAATCATTTCATCTTAAAATGTGATACCTTCTCTAAATACTTCTTAATAACCATCCCCTCAACCTTGCAACCATGTGGTTCCTGGTAATGTGCTGCGTCAGCCTCAGAACCTTCGGCAATGTCAGTTATCGCGACCGACCCTTCTCATTTTATTATGACTTTCGTTTGGAGGGCTTGCGATTTATTACGCCGAAGCTATCAAAAGGAGTACCAAATGCTGAAAGTGAAAGGTTAGTGGCTTCTCGGTGGATGCGGGGCCAATTCCTAACAGTATTATAATCGGAATTTTCATCGTTGAACTGCTACAAATTTTGCAATCTATTATGCTTAACTCATCTTTATCCTGCAAACTATAGGTTCAAACTTCACAACATAGGAAATGGGAGGAAATTTTCAGATGTTCTGGCTTATGTTTAAAAAACATGAATACTTAATTTGGTTGTATGCATAATAATGCAGGCTTTTGATGCTCCTTGGCCTGTTATTCAAGCAAATGCAATTTACTTCTCCAGTAGCTTGCTCTCTCTCTCTCTCTCTCAGATGATCAGCGGATCTCTGCTCTTTATTCTAATCAGGTCATGCTCAGATGCACCGACAGTCGGTTATATATGTTCTATAGACAAATCAAATGATTAAAATAAAGTAACTTTTCTTATCCTTAGGTGTTTGGTATTTTGCTGCCCACCATGAATTATATATATAGAAAGAGAGTAAAGAATAGTGGTCAAACTTGCGAGAAGAAGACTCACCACACGAATTAGAATGATGGTTGTACAAGGGAGAATGCACGTTCTCGACTTGGAGAGAAGAAGATATAGGAAAATTGGAGAGATTTTGAGTCCTTGAAATTAATGGTGAATGATTAGGAGTAATATCAAGTGAAGATATGGGACTTGAAGATTTGGAAGGTTCAAGAGTTGGTTTGGGTAACCAAGTGTCTAAGGAAGGCAAGGTGTAGGGCGACTCATTATGGGAAATTTTATTATGGAAGGGAAATATATTTTCCTCAAAGATCACATGTCGAGAGGTGAAGAGTTTATTTGTGGAAGGGTTCAGGCAGAGATACGCATGATGAGGAATTGAATAGCCAACAAACACAAAGGGACGGGATCACGGTTCATGTTTATGAGAGGTGTAGGGTCTTAACCACGGGTAACAAAGATAGCCAAATATTTTTAAGGATAAATAATTTGGTGACTGTTTAAAGAGATGAAAGAAACGAGATTTGTTACGTGTGACCGGAAATGACATTCGGTTGATGAGATAAACTGTAGTTTGAAATGCTAAGGACCAATATTTGAGCGGAATGTAAGCATGATGAAGCAAAGTAAGAGCAGTTTCAACGACATGACGATGTTTGCGCTTAGCTGTGGCAACATGTTCAGGAGTATGATGAGGGGATTTGAGATGTTGAATTCCAACCTGAGAAAGGAAATGATCGAGACTAGTGACCTCCACTTCCATATGTATAAACAGTTTGAATCGTTGTAGAAAAATAATGTTCAACAAGAGATTTAAACCGTTCAAACACTGAAGTAACATCAAATTTATTTTTTATTGGATAAAGCCATGTGTATTTTGTAAAATAATCCACAAAATAACATAATAACGAAAATTATCAAAAGAAATGAGAGGAGTAGATCCCCAAACATCCATAAATAAAATTTCCAGAGGTCTAGAACAATTTAATGAAGAAACGCCAAATGGAAGTTTATGGCTTTTATTATATAAACATGCATTGCAAGAATTAGAAAAAGAGCTAGACTTAGATAACGGTAATTTATGAGAAACAATAAGTTGATGGAGGATTTTAGAGGACGGGTGACCAAGACGACTATGCTAGAAGCTAATAGTTGGAGAGGGAGGACTGGACATGGTTGTCGTGAGGGCCGAGTGTCGTGGTGAAAAAGGTGGTCTGGTTACTAAAGTTGGCCACTCATACACATTTCCTCTACTCCGGTCTCGCACCAAGGATGCCCCCGTGGTTAGATCCTTCACAAGAAAGAAATCAGGGAAGAATTCAATAGATGTATTATTATGAGAACAAAATTGAGAAGCAGAAAGAAGATTTTTCTTGAGGTTAGGTGCACACAAAACATTATTAAGTTTGAAAGTAGAATCACAAGATTTAAGAGTGGTGAATCCTATATGAGTAATAGGGACATTATTACCATTTCCGACCATGATATCTTCATTATCACCGTACTCAGAGTGAATAAAGAGATTCTACAAGTCAGAGGTGATGTGGTGAGAGGCCCCGGAGTCAACTATCCAACCTGATTGATTACCCGGATTCTCATGAGTTGTGAAGTTGGCTTGTGGCCAGGTGGAAGGTAAAGGACGTGATCGATATACTTTGGCAACATGACCAGGCTTGTCACATAATTGACAAACAACTCGAGGTTGATTCCCTTTGAAAGTAGGCCTCCAATTTTGATTTGATTAGTTGGATGAAAATCCTTGAGTGTATGAATTGTTGGTATTATTTGGGTTCCCACGGTTTCCATAAGAATTTGTTGGAATTGATTACCGTTATTCCCATTGTAGCCATTGATATTTCCTCCGTAATTTGACTGTTTTTTAGAGGTATTGGAGTTGCCATTTCTTCCCTTCTTGTTGTGTTGCTTCTGCGAGTATTGAGCCGTGATGGAGAAGTCTTCTTTTGTTGAACCTGAGTGCTTGAGACTGGTTTCACAGTCTAGAAGTTTCTCGACCAATTCTTTGAAGGAGATGGGTGACTCTCTTGCACGTAAGGCAACTTTAAGCTCTTTGTAGTCATTGGTGAGACCATTGAGCGTATGAACTATGATTTCTCCATCACTCAAATCATGCCCAATCATAGTAAGGTCATCAATAATGGTTTAACGGATTGCATAAACTCAGAAATGCTTCTTCCTTTTTGACTAACCTCGGTGAGATAGTCGATGAGACCAACCATCCGAGTATTGGATTTGTTGGCGTAGGTAGTTTTGAGTTTGCGCCAAGTCTCCTCATCATTTTTGCACCGAGACACAAGCGGCCTTGCTGGTCCAGTGATAGCAATTTGGATAGCAAAGAGCAATAGTCGATCTTGACGAATCTAAGCTTTGTACTCTGGATCGTTGGTTGGTGGGAACAAATGAGTTCCATCCACGAACCCCATGAGATCATACCCGAGAAGAAGGTTTGTCATTTGCGAGCTCCACATTGAATAGTTTCCTCCGGTACCGAGTTTTTGAGGAATAAGTGTTGCTGTGTTGATCGATATAACTTGAGGAGAGGAAGATGATGGATGAAGATTTGCACTACTGGACATACCCGTGACTACATTGGATTCAGTCATGGTCGAAGACAAGATGAAGAATGAGCCTAGGGCTCTAATACCATAAAGAAATAGTGTAAACGAATGTAATTGTGTATTTTATTCTGAATAGTACAGAGCTTTATGTAGGTGAATCATTGAAGATACAAGGTAAACTAATCCTAGAGATTTGACGAAATATATGCACAATTAAATGGTGAATATTACACATTAATTACAAAATAAATAAATGGCTTAATAGACGGTGTTGACTTATCAGAACTTCGGTATCAGCATGGAAAACTTAGCAAGTACATAAGTAGGACTGCAATTGAAGTGGAGTCGAGCTCCGAAATGTTCAAGTTCAACACATTTATTTAATAAGCCTAAAAATGTGATTAGGCTCAATTCATTTACTAAGCGAACAATCCCAATCCTAGCACTAGTTTTAATGATTCGAGCCCGGGCCTGCTTATGAAGCTCGATCTACTTGCAACATCTATCACTCTTGCTAATAGTCACCTAGATTGAGTTATTGTAAGTTTGTTTATACCATGTTTTCATTTTTCCAATACAATGTTACTTAATTCTTGGTTATTGTTTTGTTATATATTATTTATTCACTGGTACAATTTTTTTCTTAAGTGATTCTTAGAAAATGACCGGATCGGTCCTATAATTATTAATAGTTCTCTTTATGATTTCGTCATCTGATACGTTACGTCTTTGAGCTCAAACATTACATCTCTTTGTGATTTCGTCAACTGATACATTCTCTTGGTTATTGTCTTTGCTCCATTTTGGGTTTGTGTCAGACATACCCAATACCCTTACCCATGCCATGTTGTGTGGAGACGACTACCTGAAGGGAGATGGTGTAATTTAATTGTCCCGCAGTGATTTGTAAACACCAAATCACAACATAGGAAATGGGAAGAAAATTTCAGATGTTCTGGCATATGTTTAAAAACCATGAATACTTAATTTGGTTGTATGCATAATAATGCAGGCTTTTGATGCTCCTTGGCCTGTTATTCAAGCAAATGCAATTTACTTCTCCAGTAGCTTGCTCTCTCTCTCGGATGATCAGCGGATCTCTGTTCTATATAATTGCTGCCCACCATCAATTATATATATATATAGAAAAGAAAGAGAGTAAATAATAGTGGTCAATAGGCCCTACCGTTAATTATATATATATACAGAAGGGTAATTTGCACTAACACCCCCTGATGTTTGGTTTTGCTTGCCATGACACCCCAAATGACCAAAATACCCTTCATAAAATTCGAAAATATTAAGGATAATGTGAAATGACATTTATGCCCCAACCCCAAATATATAAAATTTTGAAAAACATACATATAAATTCGAAAAAATATATAAAATTGAAAAAAATATATAAATTTCGAAAAATATATATAAATTTTGAAAAATATATAAAATTAGAATAAAATATATAAATTTTGAAAAATATATATAAATTTCAAAAAATATATATAAAATCAAAAATATATATAAAATTCAAAAATATATATATAAATTGAAAAATATTTAAATTCGAATATATATATTTCAAAAAATATATATAAAATTCAAAATATATATATATTCAAAAAAAAAATTCAAAACATTATATAATTTCGAAAAACATATATAAATTTAAAAATATATAAAAAAAATTAAAAAATATATATAAAATTTGAAATATATATAATTCGAAAATATATATATAAAATTTGAAATATATATAAATTCGAATATATATATTTCAAAAAAAAATCAAAATATATATATTTTCTAAAACAAAATTCAAAAAATTATATAATTTTGAAAAACATATATAAATTTCAAAAAATATATAAAATTTTAAATATATATATATAATTCGAATATATATATATAATTTGAAAAATATATAAATTCGAAAATATACATATTTTTTGAAATGATTATATGTTTTTCGAAATTATATAATTTTTTGAATTTTGTTTTTGAAAATATATATATTTTGAATTTTTTTTTTGAAATATATATATATTCGAATTTATATATTTTTCAAATTTTATATATATATTTTCGAAATATTTTATATGTTTTTGAAAATATATATAGATGCAAACCTGAGAGGGTGTTAGTGCAAATTATCCTATATAGAAAGAAATAGAATAAAAAATAGTGGTCAGCGAGGTCCACCATGAATTATATATATATATATAGAAAGAGAGAAAAAAAAAATATGATAGGTAGTGGAATGCGGGGCCCACCTAAGAAAAATATTTGATCTTGAATTATAAAAACCAAAGTCCATTTGATCATTAAAAAAAAAACAAAAACAAAACAAGACTAAACCAAACTAAAAATCAAACATGCCCTAGTTTACGAAATCAAGTGTGGGTTTTCCGAATGCCAATGGAAAGAGAGGCGTGGCCGCGTGGATAGCTTCCCCTCCCATCCATCAAGTGGGATGTGATATTCCATAATTCAAAACAGACCATTAGCTAAAGGTCACTTTCTTATTAATTATTTATAAAAAAATCCTCTGCCTAGGTATGCTCTTACGTTTACCCCTTTTGTTACATTGGTATTTAAACCACAAACCCTCTTGATTCTCAACCAACCCTTTTGCAATGGCTTCACAAACCCACCATCTTCACTTTGTTTTGATACCCCTGATGTCCCAAGGCCGCCTTATTCCCATGATAGACATGGCAAAGCTATTAGCCCAACAAAGCACTATTGTCACTATTGTCACCACACCCCTCAATGCCATCAAATTCAAATCCATCACTGATCGAGCAATCCAATCCGGACTTCCCATCCGGGTTCTCCAACTCCCGTTTCCATGCGTTGAGGCCGGGTTACCGGAGGGTTGTGAGAGCACCGACGCTGTCCCCTCTCGAGACTTGTTTAAAAACTTCTTTGCCGCGATTGAAATGCTGCAGCAACCACTAGAGCAAGTGTTTGATGAAATGCAGCCCAAACCGAGTTGCATCATAGCCGATAAGCATATGGTTTGGGCAGCTAATACAGCTAAAAAATTTGGCATACCACGGATTAGTTTTGATGGGATGAGTTGCTTCACTCTCTTGTCTATGCACAATTTACACATTTCCAAAGCTCACGAGAGTGTCCCCGGGCCTCATGATCGGTTCGTTGTGCCTGGTTTGCCTGATCGTATCGAGCTCACCAGAGCACAGCTGCCCGGACAATTCAATCCAGGCTCGTTTAATTTAAATCATGTTCGGGAGCGAGTGAGAGAAGCTGAGAAGGAAGCGTATGGTGTGGTGGTTAATAGTTTCGAGGAGTTGGAAGCGCGATATGTTGGTGAATATCGAAAGGTGAATAAGATATGGTGTATTGGGCCATTGTCGTTGTGCAACAAAGAGGACTTGGATAAAGCTCAGAGAGGAAACAAGGCCTCAATCGATGGGGACGAGTGCTTGAAGTGGCTGGACACTTGGAAGCCGAGGTCCGTAGTCTATGCATGTCTTGGAAGTCTCAGTAATGCAACAGCTCCACAACTAGTAGAGCTCGGGTTAGCGTTGGAAGCGTCCAATTGTCCGTTTATTTGGGTTATGAGAGGAGGAGACCGAACGAAGGAGATAGAAGAGTGGATTGAAAAAGAGGGGTTTGAGGAGAGAACGAAAGGGCGAGGCCTTTTGATCCGAGGTTGGGCTCCTCAAGTACTGATCTTGTCACACACTGCCATTGGCGCGTTTTTAACACATTGTGGTTGGAATTCGACGCTGGAAGGGGTAAGCGCGGGCGTGCCAATGATAACATGGCCCTTCTTTGGAGAGCAGTTCTTGAATGAGAAGATTGTTGTGGAGGTATTGAAGATTGGTGTGGGTGTTGGGGCTAAGGCTGTTGTGCACTGGGGTGAAGAAGACAAGCATGGGGTGTCGGTGAAGAGGGAGGATATTAGGGAGGCTGTGGAGAGAGTAATGAGTGAAGAAAAAGAAGGAGAAGAGAGGAGGGGAAGAGCAAAAAAGCTTGGAGAAATGGCAAGCAGAGCAATAGAAGATGGAGGATCATCTCACCTCAATATTACACACCTAATTGAGGACATAATGCAACAAAATTGACAACTACTGTTATCATTTTAATGCATGAATGTTAAATTAGTAAATTGACAACTACTTTTGACATTTTTGCTCCAATATCAAACCGAAATTTCTTGTCATTTGTTTTCTTTTATGGCATACAAGATGGACCTGTTTCTCTGCTCCCTTGAAGGTTGAGAAAATCATGTCATCGTCGTCTCTCTCGGGGCTGCTGAGGCTGAACCTCAATACCTCTGGACCATTCCAAGATCTCAAGAACATAGCCATGGATTGCGTTAGCTTTTCGCAAGCTTTTTCGTGATTGGAATCAGAGCCCAAGTCTATTTCAGATGGACTTCAAAAGCTCTTCCATTGAGTTGAGAGAATGCTAGTTCTCACTGCCTCTTTCAAAGTTATGAATGAAAAGATATGTAGCAGAATATTATGTGGTAAGCTGCGGATGATATCAAGATTTTCCTCCTCCATTTGTGTGTGTATATATATATATGTATATTGGAAATGAATCAAACTTCCAAATCTTGAAAGAAAATATATATCACAAATGAGAAAACATATATGGCTCCAAAAGCAAGAAGGCATGAAAGGAATTACAAAGAAGAGAACTTAACATGGTTTTTCATGAAATCTTTCTGACTCGGAGAAGCAAAATACAAGATTTAATTATTGCCTTATGCTATATATACATAACATAGACTTAATTTTAACTCATGCCTTGAGTTATATTGTATAAATACACATAAACTACACTTTGATCTAAATCTTGCCTTAGCTATATTATTGTTGACACCCTAAATGAGTCAACTAATAAATTTGAATTTTAAGAATATATTGGTAAAGATGGGTCAAACGGACCAGGCCGAATCAGAACAACAAAGTCAAATCGGCCCGCACAAGAAGAAGCTGAGTTCCAGGAATAAAGGATTGCTCGGAGAAGGAGTCAATATTAGAGTTTCTATTTTATTGTATCTCTTTTAGTTAATCTTTTAGATATAAATAATAACTAGTTTAGGTTTTATCATTTTAATTTAGGCTATTTATCTGTTTTTATTTAGTTGTTATCTTTTAGTCAATTTTAGGCTATAAATAATGTACGTAGACCTCATTGTTAGAGGTCCCCAACGAAACACAAAATTTATTGTTTCTGTTATATTAGCAGCCTTATTTTTATTCCAATTTATTTTCCATGCACTATTTCAATTCCAAGTATTTTTCATTCTCTGCAATCGCACTTTCAATTCTTTTCTATCCTTTTTCTTATTTTTTTTTGTTACCGAAAGTCCTCTTTGTTGAGGCAATCAGAACTCTTCACGAGAGTTGAGTTATCTCTCTTGTAAATCGCCTAATTCTATTTCATTCGTTCAAAAAAGACGAAAACTCGTTCCTTTTGAACTGGTTGAACTCCGTCACTGGTTCTGGCACGCCCGCATTTCACGAAACAAGAAAATTGGCCTAGTCCTTCGACCGATTATTTTCGAAGCGAACATAAATTGGCATGCCCAGTGGGACACCACTAGGTAGCCGAGAAGATTGTGAAAATGTCGTCCCAATACAATGATATGACGTTTGCAGAGTTGATCCAGGAATTTAACAAGCATAGTGCTCTGTTTTTGAAATTTTGTGCAAAGCTTTCATCTACTCGGCCAGTACATCCTTCAAGACACGGGGGGTAGCCGATTTCCAGTACATCATCGTTTGAGAAAAATACAAGGGTTTCGGAAAGAACAAAGGAGGCTGCCGAAACTATTGTGGCAAAAACTCAGGTTTCGGCCAGAACACAAGAGGCTACCGAAACCATCGTTGTCAAAACCATTATTGTCGAAACCACTACTGCTGAAACTAAGGTTTCGACTAGAAACCTGGGGGGCATTCTTTTCAATTATACAGAATTGGAGGTCGATCTAGCAAAAGTTTCATTTAAGAAGTCTTATGTGTGTGAAGTTTTATCTAAACCACAGAATGGGACGGCAGACAAGACGTACAGTTTTGATATTGTTAAAACAAAGCATATATTTGATTGCTTGGTGGCTGACAAATAAATCACCTTCCTAGAGGGATATAGGACTCCTATTGCAAGTGGAATTAAAGGAAAGAAGTTCTGTAAGTATCATAACTCTTGGTATCATACTACAAGTAATTGTATTATTTTTAGCAATATTTTGCAAAAAGCAATAGTTGAAGGAGTTTTGAAATTCCCGCAGAAGAACACAAACGGCAAGTTTCCGATCGTTGAAACCAATCTGGCCTTTACCAAAGAGGCTCCCGAAATAATTCTTCCACCAGTTTTTGAGGCTGCCGAAATTGTTCCTAAGGTAACTAAGGTGGTTTCAGCCATTTCAAGTGAAGCTGCCGAAACCAGACTTGCCAAAACCAATCTGGTTGTTATTGAAGCAGCCGACACTGAATTTGTTGTGGACGAGATCCCAACGGCCGATGCTAAATTTAAAGTGGCCGAAACTGAAATTACTTAGAGGGTTTCGGCCTGTAGTAATAACTTGGCCGATACTAAACCAGTTTATATAGTTTTGGCTTATGGTGATGAGTCGACAGATAAGAACCATCGTTAATCTGATACTAGTCGACACAAAAATCAAACATTTTAAATATGACACAATTCAACATGAAAAATAAAAAATAAAAAATGAAATTGAATTTGATACGATTCAGTAATAATTTATTAATATATTTCAATCCATAATCAATTAGATAACAGAAAAAATCAGCAAATAAATATAACAATAAATATTATCGTGTCAAACGTGTTAAGTCATGTTAGAAATTTCCAACTCTAATCATTGGTACTATGATTTTCTTCAAATAGAATCGGCAGTGAGATCGGTAAATATCACGTTGCATAATAATTTAATTCCAACCGATCTCGTTCGTTCCCCACTACAAGAATTTAAAATTTTGAATGTTGGGGCAGTTTATGGGTTCATTGATCCACTATCAACGAACGTCAAACAATTTCTAGCAAGTTAGGATTAGTTTTGCTCAATAAAGTTCACTTTATTGTTGGTCCTCAATGAATAAAGCAATGAAATTACCTAATTGATTTTCTTTCCAAGTGATGACTTCGGCCATTAATAAAGCTTCGGTGAACACTACAAACAAACTTAGGGGTGCGAGAAAAATTGGATTGATATCGGCCAGTACAAAGGAAGTGGTTGAAACATAATACGAGCCAAGCACAAGGGTATTAGTTGTTGTATAGGGGGCGGCCGATGCCGCTGAACTAAGGCTAAAAAAGAGTTGTTCTTCGGCCATGGGGTAGAGGAATCGTAGAGCCGCTGGAAAAATGGGCCGCAAAAGGTCAGCCTATACGAATGGTCAACAAGGGGCATATGAGATATGGTTTTGGGGCGAGCAACATGAATTCGGGCTTCAGTTCAGGGGTTTCATGGAATTGATCGAGCTTGAAATCCATGGCCGAATGATAAGGCTAGGGATTTGAGTTTTGAAATAGAAATTTGGGATTTTTGAGTTATGAGTTGAAAGATAATGCTCTGTTTGAAGATGAAATATATATATTCGTGCTTATATGTATATATATATATATATATATATAATATTACTAAATTGAAGATTGATTAGGACAAATGGAGTGAGATGGAAGTTGGTGTTGGATATGGCAGCTAGGTTGTGGCGAACGTGAGTGTTGAGAGCATGAAGCCCCGGTTCGAGAGTTTCATGAGATTGGTCGAGCTTGGATGCCATGGCTAAATGGTGTTAGGGATTGTGAGAAGAATTTTGGGGTTTCTAGAAAAGGAAGATAAAGTGACGTATATATGTATGTATATATATATATATATAGATATAGATATGTTATGATTTGATGGGCTAAGTGGTAAGTTTTGAGTCTTTTGACAACAATTGGGCCGTTGGAAAGTTAAATGGGCTATGCAAAGAAACAGTGTTGGCATCATTTTTGGGCCAAAGAAAATTCCGACCATATTTTTTACGCAAAATGACGTGGGAATTGGGGACATTATTGACACCCTAAATGAGTCAACCCGTAAATTTGAATTTTAAGAATATATTGGTAAAGATAGGCCAGACCAACAAAGTCAAATCGGCCCGCGCAAGAAGAAGCCAAGTTCCAAGAATAAAGGATTGCTTGGAGAAGGAGTCAATATTAGAGTTTCTATTTTATTGCATCTCTTTTAATTAGTCTTTTAGATAGGATTAACTTGTTTAGGTTTTATCATTTTCATTTAGTTATTTATCTATTTTTATTTAGTTGTTATCTTTTAGTCAATTTTAATCTATAAATAATGTACGTAGACTGTTTTTGCTACATTAGCAGCCTTATTTTTATTCCTGCACTTTTTCATTATCGCTCTTCAATTATCGTTCTTTTCAATTCCTTGTCCTGCACTTTCAATATCATTTACTTTTCTTGCAAATCTTTACTTTTCAACAATTTATTTTTCATGCACTATTTCAATTCCAAGTATTTTTCATTGCCTACAATCGCACTTTCAATTCTTTTCTATTCCTTCTCTTATTTTTCTCGGTTACCAAAAGTCCTCTTTGTTGAGGCAATCAAAACCCTTCACGAGAGTTGAATTATCTCTCTCTCGTAAATCGTCTGATTCTATTATATTCATTCAAAAGAGACGAAAATTCGTTCCTTTTAAACCGGTTGAACTTCGTCATCGGTTCTGCCATACCCGCATCTCACGAAACAAGAAAATAGGCCTGGTCCTTCGGCCGATTATTTTTGGAGTGAACAATTATATAGACATATAGTGAACTTAATTACTATACGTTGATTTAAGTATTGCCTTAGAGTAGGGCCTTGCCCCAAGGCGGTAGCTTAAAAATAGTTTAACATAGATTTAAGAAAAAAAAAATATAAAATTTCACCAAGTCAATATTCAACCAGAATAAAAGTGAAGCCCAATCTTACATGTTAGAAATTACACAAGCTCAATTCTATCAAATCTAATTAAAAGTTAAGTCCACTTAGACTAATTAAAAATTACACATATTCTTAATTCTATCAACCCAAATAAAATCTATTGCCAATATATCCCCTTAAAAATTACCTCACGTTAGTGGGTTAATTAAATTTTATTTTTGAATAGTTTAATAAGTTATCCAACGAGAAAAATAACATTATTTCTTCATAATTTTTTACCTTCTTTTTATTTATGAATGCCCCATAATATTTCTTCTTCAATGTCTAAATATAATTATTTTTAACATGATTAATATTTAATTCTTATTTAATCAAAAAACAAAACTAGGAGTTACAAAAAAAATAAATGAAAAAGTGGCATGTGAATAAAAAAGGGTGGAAAATATTTTTTAATAAAAATAAATAAATAAATACGATCACACTTGCTTTGATATGAAATTAGATTTTAATTTTTGCGAATAAGTAGATCATAGTTTTTTAGATTGTGTAAACAGAATCATACCTTTATAAAGCATTTAGTTTTGTGTTTATAATACTAGTATATTTTGTATCATTTTAATAAATAAAAAATTATTTTAAAGTTTTGTCAAGCATGTAAAATCTTATGTATAAAGAGCCTCATTAACCTCTTGCAGATAGCTTCTAAAAAAATTTAAGATCTCACGGCCCTTGCCTTGAGCTATAGACTATAGTATATACACATATAGTACACATGTTCAATTGACTCGGATGCAATGCGAACTTAATAGTCCTCAAAACTAATCTGATCACATGGTCACCTTAATTGGGAATCTTTATGTCATATTGGTGCTTTTGAGAGATGCAATTGTTCGCTCCCAAAAATAATATTCACCGAATCGATAATATTCTTGATTTTCGTAGGATTTTGAAAAATAATAATCATCGGCCGAATAATGGGCCCGATTATTTTATTCGTATCTGTAGGATGCGGGCTTGCCAGAACCAGTGACGGAGTTCAACCGGTTCAAAAAGAACGAATCTTCGTTTCTTTTGAACATATGCAATAGAATCAGACGATTTGTGCGAGAGATAACTCAACTCACACAAATGGGTTCTGAGATTGCCTCAACAAAAATGACTTTTGGGTAACCAAAAGAAATCAATTGAAAAGTGCAATTGTAGGGAATTGAAATATACTGAGAATGTCAATTTGCAATAATGTAAATTTGGTATTGGAAGTGCAAGTGCGATGAATATAAAAGACGACAAAAAAGTAAAATATAATGGAAAACTGATATTGTAGCAGAAACATTTTGTATTTGATTGTGGACTTCTAAAACAGAAGTTTACGTATATTATTTATAACATAAAGATAAACTAGAAATAAATAAATAAAAAATAAAAATAACCTAAATTATAATCTTATCTAAACACTATCATCAACTCAACTACATCTATTTTCCAAAAGTGTTCAATACTCCACAAAATTTGTAATCTTCTTAACCAACAAAGTTATTTCATTATTTGACCCATTTTCAGCCCATCTTTTAACCCATTTTCGCAGCCCAGTTTAGGTCCAAAATCCTGCCCGAAACAGCCCAATTCTAGCCTAATTTCCAGTCCAATTCTGATCAATTTTTGGTCAGTTTTCATTGCAATTTGTTGGCTCATTTAGGTGTCATCAACAATATTGAGATTCGTGATATAGATGGAGACATATTGTTTAATATGAAATGGGTTGTTACGAGGTTCTGTGGGTTGGCATATATTGTATTTTTATTTTTGTATTTTTATGCAGGTTGGCCTACTAGACAAAAATCTAAAATGGATTTGGTTACCATTGGTAGGGGTGTTCAGGAACCAAATCGAATTCGGTTCCATAGGGGTTCGGTTCCGGTTCCGGCCTTGCGGAACCGAACCGGAACCGTAACCGGTTTTTTTTTTTAATTTTTTTATTATTAAGTAAAAAGACTAGCAATAAACCTCTACAAATAGAATAAAATTTTAGTAACAGTAGAAATCCAAGCTATTTTTTTTATTCCACTAATTATATATTTGGTTTTGGGTTTGCTTTAATTCAAATACTTTAGTTTATAATTATATTATCTTATAAAATTGAGCCTTTTTAAAAAAAAATTTAAAAAAATAGAAGGAACCGGAACCGAACCAATTTTTTAGGTTCGGTTCCTTCCCCTTTAGGTTTCGATGTTTATATTAGATATTTATTTTGGATACATAGTGAATTTCGATATGTTTTTTTCGATGTATTCATTTAAATGAATGCAAGATGCTAAATGAGTGGAGAAAAAGTACCCATACCATCTATCTACAAAAATAATAGTAGGTATCTGCAAAGTGGGGTAGTGCTGGTGAACTAAATTAATGAGTTATAAAATTAACCTATGGAAAGGCTGGTAAATATTTTATAAATAATTTGAAAAAGTTAAAGAGAATATCCATTCTGGGCAATTTACTGAACTTAAAAATTACTAGTAATATAGTAGTCAATGGAAGAAAATAAAACAAAAGCAATAAACATCTAAGCGTGAGGTTTCATTCCTTGAAACTTGGCATAAAACAAAATCAATAAATATCTACACTTGATTTTTCATTCCTAAAACCTAGTAGAACACCAAGGAACCTTAATTCATCTTCTTCACCATACAACTACTCCCATCATCTTCCCCATCAAAAGATTTGTAGCTCTCAAGTACTTATCCTGGAAAACAAATTCAGACCAGTTATCACCAGAAAATTCAGGATCAATACACAACACATGAACATAAATAATACCTTAACTGTTAAACTTTATGGATAATATTCTACTTATATTTTAAAGATAACAGCAACTATACAGATATAAATTAAGCAATTTGGTGTGTGTGTGTTGGGGGGGAAGGAGTACCTAGTTTGATGAGGCTTCAACAAGATCCCTGTGTTTGTGAGCCTACGACAATATAAGGCCACCTAACTATTATACATTAACAACCTTTCAATGGCCCAAAATAAACAAATAATTAACTGAGCTGCACCTTTATTAGGAACCGAACATGCTGCAGCTTGCCCTTTTTAGTGCTTAGACAAACTTCTAGCGAAGCTGTGTGGGCATTGTATTCGTGTGGAGTTTTGCATATAGTTGATTTTGAAAGCTTTGCTGGTCTTATTGCAATTTTAACTTATTGGTCTGTATATTTGTTGACTAGGAAATTAAATATCTTTGATTAACCTCTTAGACTTTATCACAAATTGGAAAAAAGTTCCCCTTTCCTTTTCTTTTTGGACTATAGAAATAGTGAAAATGTATACAATATTCAAATGTGCTTTGACTTTAATAAGAACTAAAGATATTGATATAGATTGCCGGTATTACGTTTTTCTCATTGAAACATGTTTTGGTGTTTTTGTTACGAACCAACTATATGGCTGCTTGAAAGGGCTTGATAGTTTCATCTCCCGTTATTCTTCCTATAACTAATGTCGGCGATGGTGTTCCATCTTTATGTTCACAGGTTAGGTTTGATGGTTGTGGAAGGCATAGTTTTGGCATATTTCATGACATATGCTTCAGAGCACCTAGCTATTAGATCATTTTTTAGAGGTCTTGAAGACAGGGACACACCAAGAACCAGAACCATATGTTTCTTGTGTCGATTTTGTAGTGCAATGATGTAGACTATGAGCAATTGTATTATTGTCTTTTTAAGTTCTAATTTAACACGATTTTCATCAATGATTTCATTGATTTTATAAAATATTTTCTTCAATCGGAAATGCCATTTTTGTATAAGGTTTTGCTGTTTGATATTTTCAGTGTCAACAGATAAATATTTTTCAATTTAGTTGAGGGTGACCTAGTTTTTGACCTTATTTGCATAAATCAAATGTTTTCGTATTGGAATCTTATTAGCTTCTATCCTTGATATATTTGAGTCTTTTTATCACTACCACATTATATGTATATTTTTTGTTTAATTTATATTTAATCAATAAGGGAAAAAAGGGAAATCTCTTTCATTGATATATGTATTGCAAAGGATTGAAGCTGTAAACAAAGCCATTGATATGCTCTTGGTAGTGCTTAGAAAAAACAAAAATGGATCTTAGTATACATATATGCATATATATATATATATATATATATATACATACAGTTATCAAGAGATTGTGTATATTTAATTGGGTAAATAGCTTAAAACCCCCCTCCAGATTTCTTGGCCACATCAACACCAATCTCTACCAACACTTGAAGGGCAAAAGCGTAAATTCCATTTTCTGTTAACAGATTTCTTCACCGCAAGCCTATGGTGCAAGAATTTGAAATTTTAGGGGGTTAAATTTAGTTGAGGGTGTATAGTAAAGAAAGATGGCGGGTGTTGGCTTTGAAATTTACTTTCGGCAAACAATTCCAAAATTGATGATAACAAACCATTGAAGAGTGTTTGATACTAATGAATTATCGAGTTTATATTTTCAGCAAAAGACAGGTGAACGACTCAGAAATCAAACTCGAAAAGGAAACTACTCGAAAAACAAGCTCGGAAAGAAAGCTTGATTTAAAGCGAAAAGCTGTGAAAGAAATTGAAGCGAAAAAGGAAAATCAATTAATTCAACGGCAAAAGCGAAAGTCGAAGACTCAAGACTCGGGGTAGATAGGTCGGGGAGCGATCATTGTAACAAGGTAATTTTATGTGTCGATTTTATCGTATAAGCTCAAGTATAAAATGAACCGAACTCAAATGAAATGAAAAACGCTTTACCAAACTTAAACGGAAAGAAAAATATTTTTATTAAATGTTTTTCTTGTTATAGTCGACTAGAATCACCCTGTGTATTTTCTAGTAGTCGACTATTTCAATCAGTAGCTATTGGTTTTTCATCCACATCAAAAGAGTCGACTGAAACAAGCTTGAGTCGATTAGACTACTCATTGTAGTCGATTAGAACTCATTCTAGTCGACTAGATGGTCCAAAGTAATCGACTAGAACTCAATCTAGTCGACTAGATGGTCCATTGTAGTCGACTACAATAGAGAAGTAGTCGACTAGAAGTTGCTTAAAATCTGCAGATTTTCAGAAAACAATTCCCATGTTTTGTGGATTGTGTTTAATGGTGTTCAAACGGCTCTTGTCTTTCAAATACTATAATCACTATTCAAAACCCTAATGCAATGCTATATATAGAATGAGATGTGTATATTGAAGATTAAGAGATTGAAATACAAAAGAGAAAGAAAGCTATCAAAAATTCTGCAGAAATTTTCTCTACAAAAGCCATTGAAACCAAGCTTTGAAAATCTGATTTTCTCCAAGTTTCTTTGAAAATCAAAACCTCTAGTATCTCTTCTTATTCTCCAAATATCATTCATTGATTATATCCTTTGAAAATACATTTCTAGAGCTATTGTAAAATCACCAAAAACACTTGAGCTTATATTGATTTATCTTCCATAAAAACCTTTGGGTTTTGAGTGTTTTTGTTCTTGAGTGATTTTATTGATTACATACGAATTTGTAATCTCGGACAAGTGAAGTCCACCGATTGTTCAAGAGAGGGTTGTTCTCTTGATTGAGAGACAAGCTCGAGAGGCTTGTGTTGTAAAGGTTTGCCATTCCACCTGTGAAGGAAGGGCCATAGTGAAAGGATCGGGAAAAGTCTCAAGAAGGGGTTCTTGAGCCGAGGAGTAGGAGTTACCGAACCTCGAAAAAATCACGGTGTCAATCTCTCTATCTCTTTCTCTTTACTTGAGTAATTTGCATGCTATAATTGCTTGAATATCTTGTATGCTAATTTGTCTTGAAATTAATTATTATAAAAGTTTAAATTGAATCATCCACTTGCTTATTGAGAAATTGATTTTTGATTATAGTGTGTTCCAATTTCGAAAAGAGTTAGACTTATTTTTGAACACCCTATTCACCCCCCCCCCCCCTCCTCTAGGGTTAATTAGTGACTAACAATTGGTATCAGAGCCTAATCTCTATTTATTTTAGACTTAACCGTCTTAGAGAACGATCATGTCATCAAATTTAGTCACTCATGTTGAAGGACAATCGAATAATAGGCCCACATGGTTTGATGGATCAAATTATAGCTATTGGAAAACTAGAATGATAGATTTTCTTCAAGCTATCGATTACCAAATTTGGCAAGTAGTTCTTGAAGGACCATTTGTATTGACCAAAATTGTTGATGGAAAAACCGTCCCCAAATTACCCAATGAATGGGATAATGATGACCGTAAACTCATGTCATACAATGCTAAAGCCAAAGTAAATTTAAATTGCGCTTTAAGTCCAAATGAATTTAATCGTGTATCTACTTGTTCAACGGCAAAAGAAATGTGGGATAAACTTGAAGTAACCTATGAAGGTACATCTCAAGTACGAGAATCTAAAATTGACATACTCATGCATGAATATGAATTATTTGCTATGAAAGATGATGAAAATGTGAATTCTATGATGTCTCGCTTTACAAATATTTTGAATGGACTTAAGCATCTTGGTAGAATTGTTCCTAGATCCGATGCGTCACGAAAAGTGCTTAGAAGTCTCCCGGCAAAGTGGGATGCAAAAGTAACGGCTATCAAAGAAACTCATGACCTCAACACCATGAGTCTCGATGAAATCTTCGGCTCTCTACTCACTTGGGAAATAACATTAAAAGCTCGTGAAGACGACATCAAGCCGAGAAAGGGGATAGCTTTGCAAGTCTTCACCAAAAATGAAAATAATGAGCCGAGTGAAGAAGAAGAGGATGAGGACATTGCCTTGTTCACCCAAAAATTCAAGAGACATCTTCAAAGAAAGAAAGCAAATGGTGGAAGATTCGTGAAAAGAATTGAACCAAGAGGCAAGCCTATCAAAAGAGAACCCCCAACGTGTTTTAATTGCGGAAAGCCGGGACACTACAAAAGTGATTGCTTCAAGCTCAAAAAGGAAAACGAGAAAAGATCTAGCAAGATGGCAATGAATGTCACATGGGAGGACTATGACTCATGCGACTCGGATGAGGAGAAAAGTAGTGAGGAAACGACAAACATTTGTCTCATGGCAAATGAAGAAGAGGTACATTTAAATTTAAATGATTTAGATAAACTATCATATGATGAACTTCTTCTTGATTACAATGAATTGAAAGATGTGTTTGAAGAATTACATGATGAATTCGAAAAATTAGCTAGAAAATATATCCTTCTTAAGAAAGCTAAATCTTCATGTAGTCTCACTAGTTCAAGCTTAGAGGTTTCTTGCAATGACAAAAGCATTGAGCTAGAAAAGGAAAATATTCGTTTGAAAAATACTATTGATGATCAAATAAATGTTTTAGCAAAATTTACAAAATGAAAAGAGAACCTTAGTATCATGTTAGGAAGACAAAAATGATCATTTGATAAATGCGGTCTAGGGTATGATGCTTTTGACAAAAATGCTCTCATTTTGAAAAAGAGAAAATCACTTAGCTCTACATTTACTAGAAAATCATCTCATGCTTCTTCAAATGATTATAAACATGTTACTTGCTACTATTGCAATAGAAAAGGACACAAAGCAAATGTATGCTTTCATAGAAAGAAGAAAATTATGTCAAAAATGGTTTGGGTTCCGAAAGGATCTATTGCATGCTCTCATAGAAAAGAAAATGTTGTAACAAAACAAATTTGGGTTCCAAAAGGAACTATTGCGTATCTATCTAACCAAAATGGACCCAAAATAGATTGGGTACCAATAAAAGTTACTTGAACTTGTTTTGTAGGTATGCTTGAAGTCCGCATCAAAAGAAAAATGGTTTCTCGATAGCGGATGCTCAAGGCATATGACGGGAGATAAATCAAAGTTTATTTCACTAAAAACATATGAAGGAGGAAACGTAACTTTTGGAGACAACTCTAAAGGCAAAATTATAGGAATTGGCTCAATCGGTATTTCCTCTTCTCTCTCTATAGATGATGTGCTTTTAGTTGATGGGTTGAAGCATAATTTGTTTAGTATTAGTCAATTATGTGACAAGGGCTATGATGTTATATTTAGGACAAATGCATGCATAATCAAGAAAGATGGGAAACAAATGTTCAATGCCAAAAGAAATGGAAACTTGTATACTTTGTTGCTATATGAATTGCATGACCAAGATGTTAAATGTTTTGTCACATCTAGCGAAAATAGTTGGTTATGGCATAGATGTCTAGGACATGCTAGTATGGACCTCATTCATCGTTTATCCAAAAATGATTTAGTCAAAGGCCTCCCAAAGACTAAATTTTCGAAAGATAAAATATGTAGCGCATGTCAAGTAGGCAAGCAACTTAAATCCTCTTTCAAGAGAAAGAAAGATATTACCACTTCTAGACCTCTAGAGTTACTTCACATGGATCTCTTTGGTCCGGAGAGAACGGCTAGCCTACCCGGGAAACTCTATGTACTTGTTATAGTTGATGACTACTCTAGATATACTTGGGTTGACTTTCTTGCTCATAAAAATGAAACTCACTCCATTCTTGAAAGATTTTATAGAGTCATTCAAAATGAAAAAGATTTGAAAATCAAGAAAATTAGAAGTGATAGAGGTAGGGAGTTTGAAAATCAAGACTTAGAGAAATTATGTGATGACCTCGGTGTTTCTCATGATCTCTCGGCCCCTAGAACCCCTCAACAAAACGGTGTAGTTGAAAGAAAGAATCGATCTCTACAAAAGATGGCTCGAACCATGTTAAATGAGCACAACCTTCCCCGAAGCCTTTGGGCGGAAGCGGTAAACACCGTTTGCCATATAATTAATCGTGTTATTATTCGGATGAAGTTGGGGAAAACGCCCTATGAGTTGTGGAATGGTCGAAAGCCCAATATTGGGTATTTCAAAGTTTTTGGGTGTAAATGTTTTGTGTTAAATGATAAAGATAACCTTGGAAAATTCGACTCCAAATCGGATGAAGCAATTTTCCTAGGATATTCTAGAAGAAGTAAAGCATTTCGGGTTTATAACAAAAGGACTCTAACCATGGTTGAGTCTATTCATGTTGTCTTTGATGAATCACCCTCACCACCATCACCTAGAATTGACCTAGAAGAAGATGAGGTTGTTGGGATTGAGGATAATCTAAATACTCTCAATATCTCCAACTCATCATGTAGCCAAAAGGAAATGAGGGAAGTTGAGCATCAATCCAATGATGACTTGACCAACTCAATGCCTAAAGCATGGAGGATTGTTCACAATCATCCTCTTGATCAAGTCATAGGTAATCCTTCAAAAGGGGTTAGTACTAGATCTCAACTTAAAGATTTTTCCAACCACATGGCCTTTGTATCGCAATTCGAACCCAAGAACTTCCACGAAGCTCAATGTGATGATTCTTGGATCATAGCAATGCAAGAGAAACTAAATCAATTTGAACGCAATCAAGTTTGGCGTTTAGTTCCTAGACCCGAAAATCAAACTATAATTGGCACAAAATGGGTTTTTCGAAACAAAAAGGATGAGAATGGAGTAATTATTCGAAATAAAGCAAGATTGGTAGCTCAAGGATATAATCAAGAGGAATGCATCGACTATGATGAGACCTTTGCACCGGTAGCTAGATTAGAAGCAATTAGAATGCTTCTTGCATTTGCATCATATAGAAATTTCACTCTTTATCAAATGGATGTCAAAAGTGCTTTCTTAAATGGTGTCATAGAAGAAGAAGTTTTTGTGAAGCAACCACCCGGTTTTGAAAATAATCTTTTTCCAAATCATGTTTTCAAATTGGATAAAGCTCTATATGGTTTAAAGCAAGCTCCTCGAGCTTGGTATGAGAGACTTAGCGGGTTTTTAACTCAAAATGGTTTTACAAGAGGGAAGATTGATAACACACTTTTTACAAAAACCATTAAGAATAATTTGTTGATTGTCCAAATTTATGTTGACGACATTATTTTCGGCTCAACAAATAATTCTTTATGTAGGGAATTTGCCACAAGTATGCAAAACGAATTTGAAATGAGCATGATGGGTGAGTTGACTTTCTTCTTAGGGTTGCAAATCAAGCAAAGCTCGGATGGCTTATTCATTAGCCAATCCAAGTACACTAAAGATTTGCTAAAACGATTTGGTATGGAGGCTACCAAACATGCCATAACTCCTATGAGTTCCTCTATTAAGATTGATAAAGATGAAAATGGTAAATGTGTTGATATTACTAATTATAGAGGCATGATCGGTAGTTTGCCTTATTTAACCGCTAGTAGACCGGATATAATGTTTAGTGTATGCTTATGTGCCCGGTTTCAATCATGTCCTAAGGAATCTCACTTGCTTGCGGTCAAACGCATTTTTCGCTACCTAAGTGGTACAATATACTTAGGGCTTTGGTATCCACGTGGAACTTCAATTGATCTTATTAGTTATTCGGATGCCGATTTTGCGGGATGTAGAATTGATCGTAAAAGCACAAGCGGTACTTGTCATTTTCTAGGACACTCACTAGTATCTTGGTTAAGTAAAAAGCAAAATTCCGTTGCATTATCTACGGCCGAAGCTGAATATGTGGCAGCCGGTAGTAGTTGCGCTCAAACTCTTTATATTAAGCAACAACTACTTGATTTCGGTCTTACTTTCTCTCACGTGCCTATTAAATGCGATAATACGAGTGCGATTTGTATTTCAAAGAATCCTATTCATCACTCACGCACCAAGCATATAGAGATTAGGCATCATTTTTTACGTGATCATGTTGCTAAGGGTGACGTTGAATTGATCTTTATCGACACTAAAAATCAATTGGCGGATATTTTTACAAAACCACTTGCGGACGAATCATTTTCTAAAATTCGTCGTGAAATCGGAATGGCCATGGATTTTGATGTTTTATCTTAATTTCTGTCATAATCTTTATTTTTAATATTTTTGCTATTTTTATGTATTTATTTCCTGATTTTTATCTATTTTTATCATTTTTTTTTTCTCTTCTAGTCGACTCATCCTGTGTAGTTCAAACCAATCTAGTCGACTACTTTGGTCAGTAGCTACACCATTTCATGGTCTTCACCTTCTAGTCGACTCATTGCCATTCTAGTCAACTCATCTTCCATTCTAGTCGACTCAAACATTGTTGTAGTCGACTACTTTGCCTTCCTAGTCGACTCAAACCTAGCCTAGTCGACTCAAACCTAAATCTAACCGACTCACCTAGACCTAGTCGACTCAACCCACTATAAAACCTAACCCTCATCTCATCTTCTCCATCCGCCTCCTTCAAACCCTCACCCACCTTCAAACCCTCTCCTCTCAATCCCTCTCCTACTACCACTTATACCTTCAAATCTTCACCTATCCCTCATTAATTTCACATTTCCATCATCTTCCACCCATTTCCCTCATCCAAATTTCATCATTCTCACTCTCTCACACATCTATATATATACACCATCATATATCTATATATCCCTATATATTTGTGCATCATCTTCTACAATGCCACCGAAGACTCGAGGTCTATTTTGGAAATGTTCACGCATTGATGGAGGCCAAAGCTCCACCAATCCACGCATTCCTACGGCCATTGACGAAGAGGATTCGAATGAACCTCTTCTTCTTGAGGTACTTCTTCTTGATGATGATGATAGAAATAAATTCATCACTATATTTGATCATCGTGCTCCTACACCTTGCCGTATTGTCACACAAGACTTATGCACTGAAATTAGGGCTCAAACTTTCGAGTTGTTCCGAGCAATTGGTTTGGATTTTTTCGTTTCTCTTGACATTCCGGTACTTCCGCGAATTGTCAAAACCTTCTACTCTTCTCTTAAAAATCACAAGGAGAAATTACTCTCTCATCTTCATTTTAATTTATGTGGTGAAGACGAGACCGTTGATGATAGTGAAATCAAGCGTATTTTCTTGCTTCCGAATGACGGTATCCGCTACTTCTCCAAGGATTGGTATAAGGCTGATGGTTTCGATTGTATTGAGGCTGTTCGGGCAATATGTGTCGACAAGGAAATTTCGCAAAACGCCGGTATTACCTCTTCTATGCTACTACCCGAGGCTAGATTAATTCATAATGTTATTACTTACTCTATTATGCCTAAAACTGGTAGTCGTAGCAGTGTTTCTCGTATGGAGGCTTTTTTGGTTTATTGCGTTTTGACAGGAACCCGCGTTGATTTAGCTTATATTTTTCGTTCCGTCATCCTCACATGTCAGCGCAAGCCATCTGGCCCACTTTTCTTTCCTGCACATATTACATATCTACTGCAGCGGAAAGGTTTTAATTTTCCGAATGAAGTGTCCGAGCATCACCCTATTTTTCTTGACGCCACTCATGTCAAACATATGCATATTTCTTCTGATGCGGAAGGAAATTTCATTTCTGAAATTGCACCTGCTACTCGTTCGCGTACTGCTCTTAGCGGTTCTGTATCGCGCCAGGAAGCCTCTTCCTCGGTCCCTCCGTTGGACGGTGCTTCGGCTTCTCAAGTTGCTCTTCTCAACCAACTTCTTGGGGTTGTTCAAAGCAATACGGAGCTCCTTAGGCAGCAGGAACAAATGCTTCAGCGCCTTGATACGACCGTGAACCAGAATACGGAAGCCATTCGATTGATCAATGAGCGCCTTGTTCTTCATGATGAGGAAATGTCTACCCGTATTACAAATCTGGCCGGGTCACTTGATGACCTCACTCTTGCACACAGGAACCCTCGCTCACGCACCCCTCGACGCTGACAAAAAGGGGGAGAAATTATGTTATTGTACTGTCATGCATTTCATTATCCGACATTAGCAATTTCTGTTTTTGTGTGGCTTGTTATGGTTATTTGCGAACTTGTTTGTTTTCCTTTCCATGTTTTTCATTAGTATAAGCAGCTTGTATTAAACTGAAACATCTATGATAGGCTGTTTATTTTTGTTATCTCAAATGTGCGCCTATTTTTATATATTGTATCAAAGTGCCTATTAAACTGCAAATTTCATTTACTAAGGGGGAGCATTTGATCAAAATATTATGCACATGTTGAGGGGGAGCATCACTTGATGTTTCGCCAAATGCCAAGCAAACACAAAATGTTTTGTCATCATCAAGGGGGAGATTGTTGGCTTTGAAATTTACTTTCGGCAAACAATTCCAAAATTGATGATAACAAACCATTGAAGAGTGTTTGATACTAATGAATTATCGAGTTTATATTTTCAGAAAAAGACAGGTGAACGACTCAGAAATCAAACTCGAAAAGGAAACTACTCGAAAAACAAGCTCGGAAAGAAAGCTTGATTTAAAGCGAAAAGCTGTGAAAGAAATTGAAGCGAAAAAGGAAAATCAATTAATTCAACGGCAAAAGTGAAAGTCGAAGACTCAAGACTTGGGGTAGATAGGTCGGGGAGCGATCATTGTAACAAGGTAATTTTATGTGTCGATTTTATCGTATAAGCTCAAGTATAAAATGAACCGAACTCAAATGAAATGAAAAACGCTTTACCAAACTTAAACGGAAAGAAAAATATTTTTATTAAATGTTTTTCTTGTTATAGTCGACTAGAATCACCCTGTGTATTTTCTAGTAGTCGACTATTTCAATCAGTAGCTATTGGTTTTTCATTCACATCAAAAGAGTCGACTGAAACAAGCTTGAGTCGACTAGACTACTCATTGTAGTCGACTATAACTCATTCTAGTCGACTAGATGGTCCAAAGTAGTCGACTAGAACTCAATCTAGTCGACTAGATGGTCCATTGTAGTCGACTACAATAGAGAAGTAGTCGACTAGAAGTTGCTTAAAATCTGCAGATTTTCAGAAAACAATTCCCATGTTTTGTGGATTGTGTTTAATGGTGTTCAAACGGCTCTTGTCTTTCAAATACTATAATCACTATTCAAAACCCTAATGCAATGCTATATATAGAATGAGATGTGTATATTGAAGATTAAGAGATTGAAATACAAAAGAGAAAGAAAGCTATCAAAAATTCTGCAGAAATTTTCTCTACAAAAGCCATTGAAACCAAGCTTTGAAAATCTGATTTTCTCCAAGTTTCTTTGAAAATCAAAACCTCTAGTATCTCTTCTTATTCTCCAAATATCATTCATTGATTATATCCTTTGATAATACATTTCTAGAGCTATTGTAAAATCACCAAAAACACTTGAGCTTATATTGATTTATCTTCCATAAAAACCTTTGGGTTTTGAGTGTTTTTGTTCTTGAGTGATTTTATTGATTACATACGAATTTGTAATCTCGGACAAGTGAAGTCCACCGATTGTTCAAGAGAGGGTTGTTCTCTTGATTGAGAGACAAGCTCGAGAGGCTTGTGTTGTAAAGGTTTGTCATTCCACCTGTGAAGGAAGGGCCATAGTGAAAGGATCGGGAAAAGTCTCAAGAAGGGGTTCTTGAGCCGAGGAGTAGGAGTTACCGAACCTCGAAAAAATCACGGTGTCAATCTCTCTATCTCTTTCTCTTTACTTGAGTAATTTGCATGCTATAATTGCTTGAATATCTTGTATGCTAATTTGTCTTGAAATTAATTATTATAAAAGTTTAAATTGAATCATCCACTTGCTTATTGAGAAATTGATTTTTGATTATAGTGTGTTCCAATTTCGAAAAGAGTTAGACTTATTTTTGAACACCCTATTCCCCCCCCCCCCCCCCCCCCCCCCTTTAGGGTTAATTAGTGACTAACAGGGGGTTTTAAGCTATTTACCCTACTACCAAATTCTAACAAACATTTCAAAAAATGTAATAAAGCCAAGCCGATCAAAACGGAGTATTTTGTCATATATGTATTATAATAACCCCTAATTTGTGCATTTAATTGATTTGGTATTTATAATGTGTGTATAGGTGTAATTTAGTAATTATGATGTGTAAGTTAGAAATTTTGATGTGTAATTTAATAATTGTAATGTGTATTTTAATAGTTGTGAAGTGTTTAAGTGGTGGTATATATTGGTACGTATATGTTGGTGTGTGTGGAATTATAAAATAAAATAAAAGAAAAAAGAGTAAATTAATGATGAAAGAGAAATGAATGGTGGAAATGAGGTGTAAAAAGAGAAAAAATAGGTAAAGGGGGAGACAAAGTCTTATGGGTGATGCCCAATGTTTGTAAAAAAAATATAATTTCAATATATATATAAAATTGAAGTCTTGTATTCATAATAGAGGGTTCGATTTCAAGTTTTGGGAGAGGATTGAGAGAAAGCATATGGTGTTCTTGGAGAGAAGAAGTTTGGTCTTGTTTGGATTTTGGGCTTGAAAATAGAAATCAAAGCCGGATAATTTAAGGCAAGTTATAATTCTATTTTACTCCTTTGAATTTATAAATCCAAAACCTTTGTGAAATAATATGTATAAATATATATATATTATTTATACATAGTTAATTTTCTATAAAAATAAATATAAAAGTGTTATTATGTATATAAATGCATATATATATGGATAAATGAATGTTAAATGATTATTATCATATATTTCATATTATCATTAAATGATATTTTAATTATAAAATACATCTATGATTATGAAAATATCATCAATTACTAGTTAGGAAGCTTTAATAATATTTATAATTATTTAAATAAGCTTCTTGAATTTTCTAGAAATTTTTAATGGCATTTTTCGAAAATAATAAATATTCTGAAATCTAGTGTGGGCGGATTTAGTTTCCTATGGTACACTCACTCTTCCTAACCATAGGATTTGGTGAATTTTTAATCCTAGTCTTTGATTTAATTATATGTCTATGCTGAAATCTGGTGTGAATAGTTATATGTTACTACAGTGCAATCATTTTTCTTATCATAGGATTAGGTGAACATTTAATCATATCCCTTGATTTAAATTATAATTATTTATTATAATCTGGTGCATGTGTGCACACAATAAGTTCTCTATTAACCAATCAGAATCATCCATCTAAAGTGGAAATGATCCGGTGTAGTGACGTGCACCGTAAGCATGTGTAATTCATTTAAATTATATTAAAACCTCTGAATATTGTTATAACTATGGATTTACCCCTAAATGTTACTGTAATTATAGTTTGACCCATAAATATATTACGGTTGACCCCTTAGGTTTATACTAATTACAGTATGGCCCCTATACTTTACGGAAATTACATATTAGTCCCCATAATGTTTCTAAAGTTACGGTTTGGATCCCTATACTGTATTGTAATTACAGTTTGACCCCAAATCTTTCTTAAAATTATATTTTGAATCCCTAAACCTTTAAAAAATATTATTGTGATTTCAGATCCTATTATTATCCTATCATAAAATATGTTAAGGTTATAATGGTGTTAAATATATTCATTAGATTGGATTATCAATGATTATATTATGAAAGTTGGTATTTGTGGAGTATTGGATATAATGGTTTAATATGTTGTTATAAATCATTATTTATTATCGTGTACATATGTAAAACATGGGATGCGTAATGGTGCATAAGATGTTTACTTTTATTATGTTAATAAGTATAAATGTGTGAAGTAAAACATGGGATACGCAGTGATGCATGGGATGCTCACTTTTATTATGCTAATAAGCATGAGTACCACGGAACATGGTTGAGTTGTCACGACATGGTTGAATTGTCGGGTACGTGGATGTTCATTTTTATTATGTTAATAAGCATGAGTACCACGTGACATGATTGAGTTGTCACGACATGGTTGAATTGTCAGATACGTGGTTATGGTTAGACATGGTTGAGTTGCCTATTTATTTATGATTTATTTATGGTTATGCATGGTTGAGTTGCCAATTTATTTATGGGACATGGTATAGTTGTAACGACATGGTTGAATTGTCGTGTACGTGGTTTGGAAGAGTTGTCTATTAGCATAAAGAAATGATAAAGAATATTAATTGATTAATTTATATGTTATTGGTGATGCATGAGTTATTCATGCTAAAAGGAATAATTATATATCTTTTTATTCGATTATGAAATACATATTATAAAATATGTTTATGCATGGGATGCATTGGTTATTTCTTTTAAAATGTATAATTATATATCTTTTATTCGATTATGTGAGTTATATATTATAAAATATGTTTATGCATAGGATGCTTTGGTTATTTTTTTAAAATGTATAATTATATATCTTTTATTCGATTATGTGAGATACATATTATAAAATATGTTTATGCATGGGATGCATTGGTTATCTAAAAATAAAATATATATATATATATATATATAGATAGATAGATAGATTTATATATACTCCCTCTGTCCCAATTTATAAGGTCATTTTGGAGAATTCAACTTTTTAAGAGGTTGTATTGGTAATGAATGAAATACCAATTTTAATCTTGTTCCCACCATAATGATGAGGTGTTTATTGTATAGGTGATTTATATTTTCAATGGATGAAAAGTAAATTAGTAAAGTGGTATGATGAAGTCCTTTAACTTTTCAAATGAGACACTTATTTTGGGACGGAGAAAAGAATAAAAGTGGACACTTAAATTGGGACGAATGGAGTATTTTATTTGGTTGTGTAAAAAGGAACGTTCTAAAGGTTTTATGGAAAGTAAAAGATAAATCTCATTACACAAGGTTTATCTATCCATGTTGTTTCATTCAAAGATGTTGGCTTTATCGGTCATCCGTTGGGTTATAGTAGTAGTTGACTTGCTCGTGAGTTTAACCCACATTGTTGTTGATATTTCAAGTTTGGGATAGTTTCAGCCACCAGGTTAAGGATTTGAGTCATCTCGTTTAGTTCGTGATTGTCTACTCCATTCCTATTTTCGAATTACAGTGTATACTAGTTATACAACTGTTATAACTTAGGCACGGTTATTAAAAATGTATTTTATTTAGATGTTTTCTTTAACAAGATTCTCAAGTTGTATCTTAAAATCTTTTGTAAGATTTGACGTTAGTGTTGTTTTTGCTATAATTTTTATTTCGTGAAATTTCTATTGTATTATGTGTTTTTGTTTATCAATTGCGTGATGCTTTCCAATGTTCGTGTGTGAGTCTGGCCAACTCACGTGCGAAAAATTGGGGGTATTACATGTATGATTGTGTTCATGATAATTATGCATTGACCTATGAAGTATCGACACTGACACGGGACACGGACACGACACGATACGAACACGGCAAATTCTAAAAAAATAGGACACGACACGCCTATAAGAAACATATATATTTTCATGTATACATATTATATTGCATTCATTTATACTTAAAGAATGAGAGCCAAATAAACTTATAAACACAAATAAACAAATAGGTTAAATAAAATATCAGATATATTCAAAAAATTTCATTCCACTACTATCTAAGGAATCAAATGTATCTCCCCCAACATTCAACATCTTAGTATCTCCCTCATTATATTGGTAAAATTTTCTTGATTGAAGACAAAAATTGGAATGTACAAATACCAATTTTTCGGCTCATTGTTGTGTTATCTTGTTACTCTTCAAATAGTGGATAAATAAATAGGTGCTCCAATTCCTCTCACAAGATGAGGAGGAACAACGATATTTAAGTAACTTCAAAGTAAGAGATTGGATTAGAGGTATTGAAAATCCATAAGTGATCCACCAAATTATCGGCTCCATAAGTCCTCCATCTTTCATGGAATTAAATGATCCACAGCATGTCCGACACGCGGACATGCGCATGCCCACTGCGTGTCCTAATTTTTTTTAAATTGAACACGTATTTGGCGTTTCCACGTGTCCGACACGGGTACACCGATGAAATATCCGTGCTTCATAGGCATTGACTCATAATAAGAAAAAGGATAATGTTCGAGTTATTTTGCTGATAATTATTTTTTTTGATAATGTTTTTTAATAAAAAAATTATGATTTTAATTTAATTTTTTAGAAAAAAGATATTATGGCCATAAAATCTATAATATAAATAATTAATATTATTATTTTTAAAAAAAATAAATTATAAATTGAAATTTTCTTGTATATATGAATCCAGATGTCTTCGGGCATATCGTACAGAATCCATCCTTTGTATTAGTCAAAGTAAATCTAACATTTTGTGTGACTTGGACTTGGTCTTGATCAATACTAACAAGCAAGCAAGCATGATAGGACTTAAAGTAGCCCATTCCCGTCACCAACCTTATCCAACAAAACGAATTTAAGGAATTGAACTGCAACCTCCAGTAATAAATAGCTACAATTTCGCAATTCATGTTCGTGGGTTATGTTTTTGTTGGGTGTTTTGTTAAATGACTCGAAAATACTTATATGACTCAAAAAATAAACGGGTTAAAGAATAATAAATAAAAATTTAATTAGTCAAACGAGTTATTCTAATTACTTGAATTTGACCCTTTCACAATTCAGGATTATTAACATAATTTTTTTTATTGGTTTCAGATTTTTAACAAATGACCCTGAGGTGCCATATTTACCCTTCCACTATAAAAAAAATTTCACGGACTCCCATTTCCTTCCCAAAACGACATAATTTTTGGACAAAAAAATATTAAATGTAGTCCGCTGGAGTCAAAGAAGAGGCTCTATGAAAGATTTTCGTAGTGGAATAAGCAATATGACACCTATGAGAGTATTTGTTAAAAATCTGAAACCATGGAAGATCTTAGAGTTAACTTCATTTACATCCTTTGAAGTTTACTTTAACTTCAATCACACTCTCTCAAGTTTGAATATCTTCAATTACACCCCCTCAGGTTTGATATTCTTATCACTTACACCCCCTTAACGATGACATCATCCTAACCTTTTTTGTAAATACCTAAATTACCCTCAATGGGATAACCTAGAACTGTGTGGAAACAAGGATATGTAATTTTATCAATTTGACCCCTCCAATAATTTAATAATTTAATTTGTATTAAATTTTCAAAATATATATAAAATTCGAAAAAATATATATTAAAGTTTGAAAATTATTATAAATTCGAAAATAAATATAAAATAAAAAATATATAAATTTTGAATTTTTTTTAAAAAAAACATATTAAATTCAAGACAAATATATAAAATTAAAAAAAAAACCATATAAAATTCAAATAATATATATTAAATTTCGAAAATAAATATAAAATTCGCAAAAAACATAAAAAATTTGAAACAAATATATAAAATTAAAAAATATATATATTAAATTTCAAAAAAAAATTATAAGATTTGAAAATAAATATAAATTTCAAAAATATATATATTAAATTTCAAAAAAAATTATTAAATTTGAAAATAAATATAAAATTAAAAAAAAAACATATAAAATTCAAAACCCCCAACACCAACCCCAAATATTCACAAACAAATATTAATTTTTTTGGAAACTAATTTTTTCAATTTGTGAATAAAAATTAAATCCTAAAACCCCCAACCCAACCCCAAATATTTAATTCTTACAAACACATTTAATTTTTTTGAAAACTAATTTTTACAAACAAATATTTAATAGGTTATTTTTACAAATAAATAAATTTCTTTCTCTCTCTCTCTCTCTCTCTCACACACACACACACACATACACACACACACAGACATACACACACATCCCTGCACGCACAGGCACACACACACATATATATACACACACACACACACACACATATATAGGTCTACACCATCATCCCCCGGCGCCACCCCCTCTCACCGCTTCCCCCGCCGGTGTCGGCCCCCCTCCCACCACCACCCTCCTATTTTTGACCAATTTTTGAAACAATTATTTCATCCGCGACTGTTGCTTGTGGTGGTGGTGGTGGCGGCGGTGGCGGCGGATGGTGGTGGTGGTGGTTGGGGTTTGGGTTGGGGTGTTTGGTTTGAGGGTTAAATTGATTCAATGAGATGTTTGGTTTAGGGGTTAAATTGGTTTATGGATTAAATTGATTTAAGGGGTGTTTGGTATAAGGGTATTTTAGACATTTCACACCATGAGGGGGGGGTGTGATTGAAGATTTGCAAACCTGAGGGGGTGTAATTGAAGTAAAAACAAGTCTTAGGGGGTGTAAATGAAGATAACCCAAGATTTTATATTAATAGTGTAAGAATTTGTGATTTAATTGATTATTAATAATTAAATTTGATCAAAATCCGGATTGAAGATTGAGACCTTATATAGAGTGTCGGATACCAAGGACAGAGGCAAGATTTTTTCTGATTGGGGGCAATGAAGGGCAATAAGCCTAATTTTTTAAATTTTGAATTGGGGCAATAAGCCATTTTTGCCTATATTTCCTTCCAAATACTCAATTTATCATTAAAAAAAAGCAAAAAAAAAAAAAAAAAATTGATGGGGGCAACTGCCCCCATTGGAGCCTTAGTGCCTCCGTGCCTGTTGGATACCTTATTTTGGATATGATTATAAAGGTTGGGTTATGTCGTACTTTAGTCACATGTATCATGTGATATTGAGATATGGATAAAACTGTATAGATTAATATTTTTCTCAGTTACCAAGATTAAGTAGTTGGTGGTAATCTAATAAGATATAGCGGTCCCCACCCTCACACAACTACGTTCTAATTTGGTTAGTCTTACCCCATTTAAAAGACATATTAAGCAATGTAAAGAGGGTGGAATATCGCGTAAAGGTTGGATCGACTCACGGTTCCAAAATAGAAAATGTCTTCCACAAGTATGATACAAATTTACTGTTATATTAATATAGAGGGTGGAATCTCGCGTAAAGGTTGGATCGACTCACGGTTCCAAAATAGAAAATGTCTTCTACAAGTATGATACAAACTTACTGTTATATTAATATATACTGATGTATTAGTGTAAGAGAAACATGCATGTATTACTTATGTCATAACTACGTGCATATATTTTAAATAATTACGTTATCTTAGTATATCCTAGGAACTTGTATTCAAGACATCTGTCATTTAAATATGGTTACAAATAGCCCTATAGTTGAAATAGGAATTCAAACAGTTTTAGTTTATGTTGTGTGTGTGTGTCATATTACCATGTAATGTCGTATTTTATTAATTTTATTTGTGAGTTATTTTTACGTAACAAAATTCTGAAATTGTCTAAATGTGACAGCCGACCTTGGTCGGTTGGGAGGTCCTTGGTCGGCGGTTGGAACGCGATTATTTCTACCACAAGATCCACGTCTTTCTAGTATCCCATGTTTCACGATAGAAGTCCGGCGAATAAACAATGTGGGATTGACCTTGGTTGTGTTTGTCCCACCCCATCAGATTCAAACAATGGCCAAGTGACTGAGACAGTGACACATGTCTTGGAGTTTAAAATACGTTGGAATCACATGAGCTTTAGTCTAGAACCACTAGAACCAATCTCTTTACAAGAGATTCTATATCAATCATTCATACACAGCTGTGTGATTCTTACTTAAAGCAAATGATCTTTTCCTAAATTATTATCAAATATCAATGATTGGATGTTGATTGTTTTCACATACATTATATATAGCATTTTGACACAAAGGACACGGGTTTTGCTAAAGTTCAGTCTGTGGTATTCGTAGCGATAATAGTAACAATAACTTAGTAACAATTCGAACAAAACATGTATACGTAATAATATTCGAACAGTTCGAACATAACACGTATACGTAATTTAAAAAGCGTTACCACAAACCTTGGTTCATACTTTACCTTTTACAAGGATACATAAAAACTTGACTTCTTCCAACATATGCATCCCCAAAATATAAAAACACTTCCATTAATAAGGAAGATGACATCATAAAGAATATTCAAGTGAAAAATTAGTGGAACAAGCAATCCAACATACAAAATTGCTGAATTATATCTGCTACAAAGACATTAACACAATACTTACACGGTTAGGATCCTAATTGGAAATCATCCTGAACAAATTGATGTGGAACCAAGGTCTTAATTAATTTTTCCACTGTTATAACCTCCACCAATTGAAAGAAACAAATTATTAATTGTTGATTTGTTATTATTATTTCTATCAAGGAGTATTGTCATAGGCAGATTATGTGACTCATGTTTTAGGTCAGTTGGAGAGTTTCTGAAATCAAATAAATAAATAATTTAGAGAATACAATTAACTGTTTAAGTAGGACAAATTCTCAACCCCAAAAAAGGTCTCTACTGTACAGGCCAGGAGCCGACAGAACCCCTTTTATTTGATATGATTTTTATTTTCATTATTTTATTTTTGTTTTGGGAAATTTAAGCAATTTCATAAAAAAATGGCTTTTTGGCCAAACTAATCGATGTTAATAAAAAATAACAAGAAACACATCTACCTGTATTCATAAATTCATAGTACAATGCCAAAGCTCAATCATGTCTTTCATATTTACGGAGTTATTTTGTATTTTAGGAAAGCTAGTTATAAATGTAAAGTCTTTTACACTTCACGCTATACTTATTTTGATATTACAATATTTACTACAAGCAACATTATATTACTCGCTTTCAAGATCACAGTACTCATTACAAATTTGTATTTCCTCCGTACCAAGATCAAAACCGAGCATTTTGCCATAAGTGTACGACTCTGTCCATCATAAGTATGCACAGGGCGGAGCTAGGAATAATTGTTAGGGTGCCATATGAATTTTTTTTATGATTTTATATATAAAATATTATTTTTTATGGATTTTTTTTTTTGAGGGGTCATATATAATTTTTGTGAACTTATATAATGGTTCGCCGTATCGTCCTATACACTACGTATTGTTTTGTTCGTAACGATTTTGGAAAGTGTCGATATTATTATTTAGCACCGATATTCATTCTATACTCATATTAAGATTAATATTGTCCGAATCCGTTACACCGGTATCAAAATTATTACTGAAACTGATACCACCACGGCGAACCATGACTTATACGTAAAATATATGTTCTTATAGACTAGTAATGGATTTTTCAGTAAAGGAATTCTTCAGAAATTTTGGAGGGGCCACCCTGAGTATGCAAATACTCATAATAAGAAAAAGGATAATGTTTAGTTTCTTTTCAGTGATGCGGATATTTATCTTTGTTGATGTGATATAATAATTTTTTTTATATTTTTAATTTCCTTTTCTAAATTGTGGCCATAAAATCTATAATTATTTTTTTAAAAAAATAGAATAAATTATATATTTGTATTTTCTTGAATTTACAAGATGAAATATATACTAAAAACTTATATATAAGGAAAATGGGCCCAGCCTTACAGGTTAACCAAAGCGGTATAAGCATCCAGATGCTACTTGGCATATCGTACAGAATTCATTATTGTATTAGTCAAAGTAAATCTAACGTTTTGTGAGACTTGGACTTGATCAATACCGGCAAGCAAGCACACATGATTGGACTTGAAGGAGCCCATTCCCGTCACCAACCTAATCCAATCTAAGTAAAGATAGTTGGGAGTAGAATTGGATAGTAAATTCATAATAATATAACAAATATATATTTAAAATATAAAAAATAAATAAAAATATTAAGATTTTGAATCTTCAATTATTTTTTTTATAAATTTGGATCATATGTTGGGATATTGAACTAAATTTTTAAAATTTTGAACGTTTCATATGGATGACCTAATTCTCAAACCGTAATCTCAGTCCCAAAATTTTTAAAAGACGTGCGAATAGAATCTTGGTAAAATCGTACATAATTGTAAGATTTTATGAGTTAGGATCGCAATTTTAACAACTATTTTTCATTTATCCAAAAAGGAATAACAACAGTTGAACAACAACTTCGAGTAAGGACAATATTTGGGTCTTCCTCATTAATGTGGTCTAATAATATTTAAATATGTGACTAAAAATTTCAACCAAAAAATTGGACTAAAACTATGAAACGAGGAATCGACCTCAATTCTTTTAAAAAAAAAATTTAGCCAATTGTTCAAGTATTGTTAGACCATATCAAGAAGGATCTAAGTATTGTCCCTTGAGTAATAGCTACAATTTGTTAATATAGATATAAACAAATTTAGTTAGTTTTATATAGAACAATAAAAAAAAGTACCATACAAGAAATTCTGTAATGAGAATTTTTGTTTTCTTGTTTTTGTTTCTTGTTTTCTAATACATAAATATACGTAGATAAAAAATCCAAACAGACACATACACCAAATACATAAATGTATAGCACTATGGTAGCAGGCAAGCAATATTGTTATGTTTAGCAAGTAATAATTTTCTGGTAAGTTGCCCAAGGGTGATCATGATTTCATTATATTTATATATGAAATTTGAACATAATTTGATCTTAAATGGACATTCACCAAGCACCTTTTGTCTATTAAAAGCTTTTTTGAGACCTTATATATATTTAAGGACTTATTGCTAAAAGACACTCTGTTATCAGAAAGCCCTACCCTAATTTATGAGAAGCTCTAATAAGATCGTTGACACCTAAATGAGCCAACAAAGAGCAATGTTAAGGTTGCGACATTCAGTGATTGGTTGTGATGTAGCAGAATCGTAGCCTTTACGAGATGTCGCACAGGAGTTTATGGAAAAATAAACGGAGTTTACGACAACTCGCAAGCTGCAAGGTGTCGCACTGTGGCTTTTGCTTTCAGAAAGAAAAAATGGTACGGTTTGAAGCGAGATGGCGGGCTGAAACCGTGAGCTTTAGTTGAGTTTTAGCTTGAGTTTTTCGGTCTTTTAAATGGAAGCCCAGCTTGAAGAGAATTCTTCGTGAACAAGGATTGAGAAGATTTTGAAGTGTCCTGTACGTAGACATGTCAATGGATCGGATTTTGATCTGAATCCGATCTGATTAGCCGGATATGGATTGAAAATAAAATCCAATAACCCAATTAGGATCCGAATCCGATAATCCGATTTCTTAACAAATTGGATTTGGATTTATGTCAATCCGATCCGATATAAAATATATTTATATATATATAAATATATATTTGATATTTTTATGTGTATATATTTAATACTGTACATGTATATAAATGTTAGTTGTTAATTATTTTATTATTTATTAATAATGATTGATCATAAATACAATTATTAAAAGTGTGAATAATTTTAGTGTTTCAGTATTTATTGATTTTTGTATTTTTTTAATTAAATATTCGGATTATATATTCTATAATGAAGAAATTCGAATATGAATTAACTAAGTGAAAATTCGTCGGATTATTGGATTCGAATCGCGGATTGGGAGTTTTTGTCATCCTTATTAATAGACCTGTCAATAATTCGATTATGATCCGAATCCGATATTAATCGGATATGGATTGAAAATAAAATCCGATAACCCGATTATGATCCGAATCCGATAATCCGATTTCTTAACAAATTGGATTTGGATTTAACTGATCCGATCCGAATTCGATCCATTGACAGGTCTACCTGTACGACAAGAAATATGAGTTGTATTTTGAGATATGCTTTGTTTTAGGTAGGAATAGATTTTAGAATATTTATGTCATTTAGTTTATTATAAATAGAACAAAAGACCTCTGTATTAGAGATCCAACACCAATACAAAATTTTACATTCATTCGTATCATCTGTTTTATTTTCTTAGTATCGTTTACTTTCTGCAATTTCAATACCTAGTCTTTCAATTCCTTTTTACATATCAGTTCTTTCATTGAAGCAATTTATATTAGTTTGTCTTGCAATTTCATTCAATTATTAGTTTAAGTTTTCGGTTACCGAAAGTCCTCTTTGTTGAGGCAATTGAACCCTTCACACAAGTTAAGTTCTCTCTCCTGTAGATCGCCTAATTCGTCACTTTGATCAAAAGAAACGATTCATTTCCTTTCAAACCGTTGATTGACACATCGGTTCTGGCACGTCTGCATTTCAAAAGAAAATTGAATCGGCTATTCGAAGCCCATTTTTGGAGCCAACAAAGATATATCAAAATTGATAAAAAAAAAATGGTTCTAGAAATTGGCAATTAACAAAATTAAATGGCCCCAACTTGTCAAAGTAAAGAGCGTATAAATTAAATTGATTCGGATCAAATTTATAAATTGTTCAATCAAACAACACTTGTGATTTGTGAGTTACTTTTACATAACAAAATTTTGAAATTGACGAATTCTCACAGCCGACCTTGGTCGGTTGTCGTGGTCGGCATACATATGTCTTTATTGTATCCCATGTTTCACGATAAAGTCCGGGAAATAAACAATGTGGAATTGACCTTGTTTGTGACAATGACACGTGTATCTAAGTTAACGTCTTGGAGTTTAAAATGCTTTACAAGAGATTCTATATCAATCGCAGCTGTGTCAATCCTACTGACACATCTTTGTGGGCATTTTCGAATTTAAGAGCAAATGATTGGATGTTGACTACAGTATGATTCAAGAGAGATCAATATACACATAGTTGGGGGATTCTTTTCACATACAAACTCCATGTATATATAAACATGGGGAAAAACTATGTTTATGAACTATTCTTGCAAGAAGAAGGTTGTCAGAGTAACCATAACAATGTAAACGGATTCGAATAATACTAATTATAAGAACGAATATCGGACATTGTAGGCCAATATTTTGTACATGGTCCATTAGACAAGATCTTAAAAAATAATTTGGTCCAAAATCCAAAATAACATCAGTTATCCCGGTAGAAGAATGAAACCCAAAAATAAAAGGAGCTCATATCAGGTTAAAAATCATAACGGTTGACAATTTTAAAATAGATAATAAATTTAATTAAAACAGTAGATCAATTTTATATGCATTCATGCCTATTATAAATGTATTTAATTTCCATTTGATACTCTTTGATAACGGGAGAACCAAATTCATATATAAAAGAGCTTCGAAAGATCAAAGAAAGGATCCAGTTTTTATCTATTCACTCTAGTTCTTCAAATTTCATTATTTTCCTGTCATTTTTCTTAGCACTGTAATTCTGTTAGATCTATAAAAGTTGTCAATTCGTTTGACGGCAACGAACGAGTTTACACTTTTTAGCGCCGTCCGTGGGAACAAAATTTTCAATCAGAAGCTATCAGATCAATGGCAGGAGAATCCATGACGCAACAAAGAGACGAAGATGCCATCCTTTAACGGTTGGAAGCTCTCGAAAAAAAAAATCAAGAATTAAGGGAAATGCTAGAACAATCAGAACGTCAAGAGCCACCAGTAGGAGGACGACGGAATGGCCCTGATGCTCAAGAAGAGGATAACCAGCAGGAGACAAGTTCAACGAACCGTTTTCGCATCCAGCAAATGGGAGATGAGGTCGAGCCGAACGCTAAAAATCAAGCGGTACCGCTCGACATGGTGGCCAGGCTTTAGAAGATCGTGGATGAGCAGGTTAAGGATCTCAGAACCCAATCACCAGCTGATCTAACAGTCGAGATGGCGACAATAATGATAAAGTCACCGTTCAGCATTGAAATCCAACAAGCAAGAAAACCTTAAAAATTCCAGATGTCGAAATTTATCATGTTTGATGGGACACAGGATCCCATTGAACATCTTTTTCATATAGAACAGATGATGACTCTTGACATGGCAGATGACGCACTAATGTGCAAGGCTTTTTCCACGAGTTTGACTGGTCCAACCCTGTTGTGATTTAGACAATTGCCTAGTGGTTCAATCGATTGCTTCCAAACCTTGATGGAAAAGTTTTTAGCTCAATATTTTGGCAATCGGAAACAGAAGCGAACTATTTCTAATATATTCACGATGAGGCAGGCGAAGGGAGAAACTTTGAAGAATTTCCTATCAAGATTCAATTTAGAAATGGGAATGATACCAAGTTGTGATCAACCAGCAGCGGTGGAAGCTTTCAAAGTGGAAATCGAGCAAGGAACCAATTTTCATAAGTCCTTGGTGAAGTCAGTAGCCCTCAATATGGGTCAGTTGAATTCACGGGCGCAGGGATATTTAAGGTTGGAAGAGGATGAACAGGTAAGGGGTCATCGTTCAGCATTGGTCAATGTGGAAGGCAAATCAAAAGAACGGATAATAAAGAAAATTGATAGCACGAGCAGCTCACGAACGACTCCGCTAAGACAATAGGAGAAGAGGCCAAGGTATGATGGACCAGAAACTTCGCTCAAAACGACCCTAACAAAGCTGTACAACGAGAATAAATCAAAAGGCATCTTCCGTTCACCATTGTCGATGAGAACACCACCAGAACAGCAGGATCGTTCGAAGCATTGTGCATTCCATAACGATTTTGGTCATTTAACTAATGAATGCAAGCATTTGTGGAAGCAGGTTGAAACCTTAATAGCCAGGGGAGATTTGAAGGAGTACATGGACAGGGGAACGAGAAACTTCAATCGCTCGAAAACCAACAAAGTTGTGGACGGACAATCGGTGAAAATCATAGACACAATCCATGGAAAACCCGAGGAAGACGAAGAAAGTCGTTTTGTTCAGCGTTCACAAATGCAGAATGCGAACAAGATCCAAATAATTGGAGAGGTGAATGTAATTCATAACCGTCCAATGCCAACCATATCATTCACCCAAGAGGACTTGAAGTGGGTACAACTACCATATAAGGATCCACAAGTAATTTCGATCATAATTTCACATTGTTTAGTTAAACGGGTACTTGTTGATCCAGGGAGCAGCACAAACGTCTTGACCAAGTCAGCCTTCGAAAAAATCAGCATCAATACAGAATTGATCAAGCCGACTGCAAATCCGCTGGCAGGCTTTGACAGGAGGAGGGTTTGTCTAATTGGAGTACTGACTCTACCAGTAACAGCCGCAAAGCGAACCTTGACAGAAAATTTTATGTTGGTGGACGTGCAACCCTTCTACAACTTGATTATGGGAAGAGGTTGGATTCAACGAATGCAGGGAGTTCTTTTAACTCTGTATCAAGTGATGCGATGCATTGATCCTTTAAGGAATAGATTCGTTGACATCCAAAGAGATCAGATGGTGGCAAAGGAGTGTTATGCCATCCTCACCAAAAATTTAAAAGGCGAGAAGGACGAACGCCCCTTATAGCAATTACCGAATGCGGTTAATCGGTCTAATGATGATGGGAAGACGGAGGAGGATACTGTGGCAGTAGATCTGATCGTTGAGAAGAAAGGAATGACCACCAAGATCGGAAGAAATCTCAATTCGGATGAAAGGAAAGATTTGGTCACCATGCTAAGATCGAATGCAGATGTTTTCGCTTGGGAAAATAGTGACATGCCAGGGATTGATCCACGAACCATGATGCACACTCTAAGGCCCTGGTTTGTAACTGGTTTTGGTACCATTTTTTTGGTTTTGGTACAAAATAGTGGTACCAACCCATGTTTGGTAAAATTGGTGTTGGTACTACTGTAGCGCACCATTCAGCACTGTAGCAACCCATTTGGAGGCATTTTTGGAACCATCAAAGTTGATGGTTTTGTATGGTGCGGGTACTGTAGCAAACCTACTGTAGCACTTTAGCACCCCACTGTCGCACTGTAGCACCCCGAGCACTGTAGCATTGTAGCACCAAATATAATATTTATATTTTAATATTATAATTTTTAATATTAATATATATTAATATAAATATATTATAATATTAATATTAAAATATTATAATATAAATATTAATATATTTTAATATTATAAATTTTAATATTAATATATTAGTATATTAATATATTTTAATATTACAAAATTTTAATATTTATAAATAAAATGTGAAACCATCCCAAGTTACCAAACATGGTTTGGTTTTTCAGCATCACTTTTTCTCACACCAAAACCATCTGCACCAAACATGGTTTGGAACCAAAATAAAACTACACCAAACCAAATCCAACCCAATCCAAACCAAAACCAAAAACTAACACCGCATTGCACCCTAAGTGTTCGTCCTGGAGCACAACCAGTATGGCAACGACCGGGAAGGATTGGAACAGAATGGGGTAAATTCATAGCTGAAGAGGTTGATCGATTGTTAGAAGCTGGATTTATAAGAGAAGTTCATTATCCAGATTGGCTGTCCAATGTTGTTGTTCAGAAAAAGAACGGGAAGTTCCGAATGTGTGTGGACTTCACCAATTTAAACAAAGCTTGCTCGAAAGACAGTTTTTCGCTACCGAAGATAGATCGCATGATTGATGCGACTACCGGGTTCGATCGGCTCACTTTCTTATATGCTTATTCAGGGTACAATCAAATCCCAATGAACCCAAAAGATGAAGACAAAATGGCATTTATAACTGAAAGAAGGACTTATTACTACAAGTTCATGTCGTTCGGGCTCAAAAATGCGGGTGCAACCTATCAGCGGCTGATCGACAAGATCTTCAAAACTCAGATCGGAGACACGGTTGAGGCTTATATAGATGATATGGTTGTCAAAAGCAAACGCAAAGCTGATCACCTAAAGCATTTAGAAGATGTATTCGGCTCCCTGTGGTTGCATAAGATGAAGTTGAATCCGGAGAAGTGTACCTTTGGTGTCTCTTCAGGACAGTTCCTGGGGCACATAGTTAATAAAGAAGGAATCAAGGCTAGTCCAGCACAAGTCCAGGCACTGATCGAGTTGAAGGCACCAGAAACACCAAAAGAAATTCAGATGCTTACAGGACGAGTAACAACTCTTTTATTTACAGAAAGAGTTAAGAAAAGATCCAGTACATTTCTTTCGAAGCTCTTTTATACATGAATTTAGTTCTCCCGTTATCAAATAGTATTAAATGGATATTAAATACATTTATAATGGGCATGAATGCATATAAAACTGATCTACTGTTTTAATTAAATTTATTGCATGTTTTGAAACTGTCAGCCGTTATGATTTTTAACCTGATATGGGCTCTTTTTATTTCTGGGCTTCATTCTTCTACTGGGCTAACTGATGCTATTTTGGGTTTTGGACCAAATTGTCTTTTAAGATCTTGTCTGATAGGCCATGCACGAAATATAGGCCTACATTTTGCCCCCAGTTCCCAAGCCCATTTCATTTTTGAAATAGGGTGGAAATTCGAAGCGCCTTCTAACTACCACTTTATCATTTCCGCTTCATTTTCCCCGAGCTAACTCCTCAACTACAAGGGCAAGATTTATTTCTCTGAAGCTCTGACGATTTCGGCAAAAACTCCTAAGGTTAGTCTCGTTTTTCCTTCCTTCTTGATTTCGTTCTATAATCTACTACCATGAGTAACGATAGTAGTCGCACTCCACCTCTGGATGTGGTGGTGAATGAAACTCCCGTCGTTTCCTCTTCTGGTGTTGCCCCCAACTCTAGTAAATCGAAATCAAAGAAGCTTACCCATAAACAACTGCTTAAACTTTCTTTAGCCGATATGTGTAAGATAGAACTCGAAATTCCTGATGATGTTTCGATTTCTCAGTAATCCACTGATTTGAATTTCAAATCGTATGAAGAAGTTGGTGCAAATGAAGCCCTTTTCTTTACGAATCATCTAGCCGTACTTAGATTTCCCCTTCATCCTTTTTATCATTACGTTTTATTCTCCCTAGGGTTCACACCTTTATAAGTGAACCCTAATTTTTTTAGGGTTCTGTCTGTAATGCTCGTTCTAAATCATGAACGAGACTTGAATTTAGGTTTGGTTGATTTCTTGCTTTGCTACAAAGTCGATCATATTAGGAAAAATCGTGGTCGGTACCATCTGCATCCTCGTTCAACTCTGAAATTTTTTGATGGAAACCCATCTTCCGAAAAGGAATGGAAAGAGAAAGTGGTAAAAATTGGGGGAAACTGGAGGGTGGATGCGTCCGGCCCCTATACCCTCTGCCAAGGTCTTTCGGCATTTGTAAAAAATACAAATGTGGATTCCAAAATCTTGGCAACTACCCCTTTTTATTTTTTGTGCTTTTCTTATTTTACCTGAACTGCACACTAATTTGTTTTTGATCATTCGTTCGTTCATTCTATTTGCAGTTGTTCGTCTTGAGTATCTGAACAAGAAGGTCTTTTTTGCCCTTCCTTCAAGTAAAACTCTTTTAACTTCTAAAAATTTAAAATCTATTGCTACAAGTGCCACAGAAGCCACCGTAATGGAAATTCCACCACCAGCTTCCAAACGTTCTATGGCATAAAAATCACCTGCCCCGGTCACTTCTATTGCTGATAAAGGGAAAAGCAAAGTGATCGATCTAACCGAAAATCCGAAGACATCAAAGGGTTTTTTGATAAGGACGAACATAGATGATGGTTCTCCTCTTCAGAAAAAAATGAAACTTGGCCCTCCTTTAGAGGATGTCAAGAAAAATGACTCTGAAAACAATGAAAAAGTGTTGAGGAAGGCTAGGTCTCTAAGCGGCTATACTATTCTTGACTGTTGCTTTCCTCTAAAGTTTGATCCTGAAGGAAGTTGGATCCCTAATTTCGTGAAAAGCAATGGAAGCGTTCTGAATCGGCGTTCGTTGGCTATGTCCGATCTAGACTCACTGTTGGCACTGGCTTGCGGGATGTGGCCACCGAAAGACGAGTTTTTTCAACAACATGTTTGATCAGAACGAGCTTTTGGCTAGGGCCCCTGCTTTTATTTTGGAGGTAACTTAAAAATTATTTCAAAGTAATTTTAACATTTTGAGGTACTTATCGATCCTTTTTACCTTTTTCCAGTCTATTTTTGATGTTCTGGCTCTCTGTAAAGCCGTTGAGGCAAGGGAATATAAAAGAAAAAGTATTGATGTTGCGTACCTAAAGGCTGAAAGGTGTGCCACTCTAGCTGAAAAAGAGAAGAAGATTATAAAGAATGAATTGGAAAGTTTGAGAAAGATCCATAGAACTGATGCTGATTGGATTACTGAACTGGAAAAACAAGTCCATAATCTTGAAACTTCAAATGTTGTGCTGAAATATGGTTTGGAGCTTTGTCGAAGAGGAGGTATGGACATGCACCGGCGTTATGTAAACATTTTTTATGTTAAATTCTGTGACGGATTCAGGTTTTGCCATGGCTAAATGTCAATGGAGCCTTCTAAGCGTTCATATAATGATCTGGATGCTCATGATACTGCTTGTGGTGTCGTTCACCCTTATGCAGAGCCTGAACTGAGCAGAGATGAGAAGGACTTTGCCCAATTTCTGTTACATGGGACCTTTCCGGTTGAACGCCTGATCTTATTTCTGTAGTTTCTTTTAAAACGAATGTCACCGGTGAAGTGTCCAATGATCCCACCATTTTTTCCTCAGACATCAAAAAGCCAAATGCTGAAGGAGGAGTTCCGAACGACATTCCTTCGACCTCTTAAGTTTTTAGAGGTTTTGTTTTGAACAATCTTATTTTATGGTCTGTAAAAAATATTTATTTTTTGTTGCTCCTGTGGTAAGCATTTTTGAACAGGTTTGTGATGGCACAGATGTGTTAAATTTTTTCACAGGTTACTGTGCTCTTGAAACACAGATTTTTGGAACGCACCCTTGTGCGTTTTGTTATAAAACAGGAACTATGGTAGTACCATCTTTGAGATGGTCTTTTATTTTGCCGAGATGGCTTATATATTTGGCCAAGTGCATTTTACTTGGGCTTTTCATGAATTACCTTATGTGATTGTAAAACATAAGTAGGATTTCATTATAAGGTTGAAATAGGAATTTGAATGCATACTCTTTATTGATTTGATATGGATCTTGTAGAAACAGAATACCACTTGACAAAATGTTTGAACAAACTTAGGGCTATAATGTAAAGTTTATTTTGTAAGAATAAATCTTATTGAAAATACCTTTTAAGATGAATATCATTCCATGCTCGTTCAATCTGATTCCCGTGTCGATCAGCCAACCTGTAAGCCCTTTTTTCGATCACTTCAGTTATTGTGTACGGCCCATCCCATATGGGATCTAGTTTATTTGATCTTCTGGCCAGTACCCTAAGTACTTGATCCCCTACTTGGAAGGATCTTGGTTTCACTCTTCTGTTGTAACTCCTCATTAGCCTTTGTTGAAACTCCGCTAATCTTATTGAAGCCATTTCCCTTTTCTCATATATGAAATCACCTTCAATTCTAAGAACTGCTTCATTCTGTTCAGGTTCAAAGAGTTGTGTTCTAATGGTTGGAACTCCAAACCTGTAGATTATATGATTTAAAATGAAATCAATCACCTAAGTGTGTGTTATTCTTACATACGCCTTCGCCTCAACCCACTTAGTGAAATATTCTGTAGCTAGAAACACATGTTTCTGATTTGATGTTGCCCTTGTTAACGACCCGACCGCATCCATCCCCCATCTGGCGAACAGAACGGGGGCTGCCATCCCTATTAGGAGTTCTGCTAGTTGATGAATTATGTGTGAATGCCTTTGACACTTATCACACCTTCTCGCGTACTCTTTCGTATCTCGAATCATGTACGGCAAAAAGTAACCTTGTGTTATTGCTCTCTGCGACATCGATCTACCCCCGATATGTCCACCACATATTCCATCATGAAACTGCTTGAGTACCTCCCTTGCCTCGCTCGGGGTCAAACACCGCAAGTAAATCCCGGTCATTGATCTGCGATATAAGAATCCATCGATCACCGAGTATTTGGCAGAAGTTGATCTTACTTTCTTCGTTTCCCTTCGATCTTCCGGCAGAATCCCGACTTGCAAGTACTGAAGTATCAGATCAATCTAGCTTGGTTTATATAGAATTATGTGCACCTCTTCCTTTTTTTCGATCGATAGGGTGTGTGGTTCGTCCACGGGAATTACCCTGATCATATCATCCCCAGCTGATGATGCTTGATTTGCTATATGCTCTGCTACATGATTGTCTATCCTTGGAATTTGCTTAAAAGTTAAGACTTGGAAGTTTTGTGCTTCCTCCTAGACAACCTGTTTGTATTCCTGCATCCTTTCTTCTTTTGTATTGCAATTTCCCGCAACCTAATTTATGATTAGTTGTGAGTCGCTGAACACTGTTAGCTTGCGGATTTGGAGTTCTTTCGTCAACCTTAAGCCTGCCAACACTGCTTCGTATTCAGCCTCGTTGTTCGAACTTTCAAAGCATAACCGATTGACTGTTGCAACTTGGTGCCTTTATGGGGATATTAATTCGATCCCTACGCCCACCCCCAGACTATTCACAGATCCATCCACATAAAGCATCCACCTTGGATTTTCACCTTCAGCTTCGTCTTCGGTTGTTTTATATTCGAGGAGAAAATCTGCCACAACTTGTCCTTTTATCGACGTTCGTGGCTCATAGTTGAGATTAAACTTGCTCAACTCTATCGCCCATTTCGTCATTCATCCAGAAAAATCTAGTTTTTCCAAAATCGTTTTGATCAGAAATGTTGTAGGGATCTTAATCGGATGAGATTCGAAATAATGCCGCAACTTCCGTTTAGCCTGAACCAAGGCCAAAATTATTTTCTCCATTCTTGAATATCTTTTTTTGGCATCGAGCAACGTTTTACTTGCATAATAAATGGGGTACTTTTTGCTTCCATAATCTCTTACCAAAGCTGAACTCACAGCATTCGGTGAGACTGCTAGATATAAAGTTAGAATCTTATGATCCCTGGGGGCCGTCAGGATCGGCGGTTTCGCCATATAGAGCTTCAACTGATTAAAAGCTTCCTGCAGCTTCTCTCCCCAAATCATCATTTTCCTAGACTTTAGTACGTCAAAGAATGGCTTACATTTATCTAAAAACTTTGAGATGAAACGTCTTAGAGCTGCTACTCGTCCTGTAAGCACCTGAATTTCTTTTGGTGTTTCTAGTGCCTTCATCTCGATCAGTGCCTGAAATTGTGCAGGACTAGCCTTGATTCCTTCTTTGTTAACTATGTGCCCCAGGAACTGTCCTGAAGAGACACCAAAGGTACATTTCTCCGGATTCAACTTCATCTTATGCAACTGCAGGGAGGCGAATACATCTTCTAAATGCTTTAGGTGATCAACTTTGCGTCTGCTTTTGACAACCATATCATCTATATAAGCCTCAACCGTGTCTCCGATATGAGTTTTAAAGATCTTGTCGATCAGCCGATGATAGGTTGCACCCGCATTTTTGAGTCCGAACGGCATGTCCTTGTAACAATAAGTCCCTCTTTCAGTTATAAATGCCGTTTTGTCTTCATATTTTGGGTTCATTGGGATTTGATTGTACCCTGAATAAACATCCAATAAAGTGAGTCGATTGAACACGGTAGTCGCATCAATTATGCGGTCTATCTTCGGTAGCAAAAAACTATCTTTCGGGCAAGCTTTGTTTAAATTGGTGAAGTCCACACACATTCGGAACTTCCCATTCTTCTTTTGAACGACAACAACATTGGACAGCCAATCTGGATAATGAACTTCTCTTATAAAGCTAATTTCTAACAACCGATCCACCTCCTCAGCTATGAATTTACCCCATTCTGTTTCAATCCTTCTCGATCGTTACCGTACTGGTTATGCTCCAAGACAAACAATCAGAGTGTGCATCATGGGTCGTGGATCAATCCCTGGCATGTCACTATGCTCCCAAGCAAAAACATCTGCATTCGATCTTAGCATGGTGACCAAATCGTTCCTTTCACCCGATCTGATATTTTTTCCGATCCTGGTGGTCCATCCTTTCTTCCCAACAATCAGATCCACTGCCACAATATCCTCCCCCGTCTTCCCATCATCATCAGACCAATAAATCACATTCGGTAATTGTTATAAGGGGTGTTCGTCCTTCTCGCCTTTCAAGTTTTTGGTGACGATGGCATAACACTCCTTTACCACCACCTGATCTCCTTGGATGTCAACGAATCCATTTCCTGAAGGATCAATGCATCGCATCACTTGATGCAGAGTTGAAGGAACTCCCTGCATTCGGTGAATCCAACATCTTCCCATGATCAAGTTGTAGGAGGGTTACACGTCCACCAACACAAAATTTTCCGTCAAGGTACGTTTTGCGGCTGTTACTGGTAAAGTCAGTACTCCAATTGGACAGACCCTCGTCCCATTAAAGCCTGCCAGTAGATTTACAGTTGGCCTGATCAATTTCATGTTGATGCCAATTTTTTTGAATGTTGACTTGGTCAAGACGTTCGTGCTGCTCCCTGAATCAACAAGTACCCGTTTAACTAAACAATTTGAAATTATGATCGAAATTACAAGTGGATCCTCATGTGGTAGTTGCACCCACTTCAAGCCCTCTTGGGTGAATGATATGGTTGGCATTGGACGGTTACAAATTACATTCACCTCTCTAATTCTTTGGATCTTGTTTGCATTTCGCATTCGTGAACGCTGAACGAAACGGTTTTCTTCATTTTCCTCGGGTTTTCCATAGATTATGTCTATGATTTTCACCGGTTGTCCGTCCATAACCTTGTTGGTTTTTAGGCAATCGAAGTTTCTCATTCCCCTGTCCACGTACTCCTTCAAATCTCCCCTGGCTATTAAAGTCTCAACCTTTTTCCGCAAATGCCTGCATTCATTAGTTAAATGACCGAAATCATTATGGAATGCACAATGCTTCAAATGATCCTGTTGTTCTGGTGGTGTTCTCATCAGCAATGGTGAATGGAAAATGCCTTTTAATTTATTCTCGTTGTACAACTTTGCTAGGGTTGTTCTGAGCGGAGTTTCTGGTCCATCATACCTTGGCGTCTTCTCTTGTTGTCTGAGCGAAGTCGTTCGTGAGCTGCTCGTGTTATCGGTTTTCTTAATTATCCGTTCTTTTGATTTACCTTCCACATTGACCAATGCTGAACGATGACCCCTTACCTATTCATCCTCTTCCAACCTTAAATATCCATGCGCCCGTGAATTCAGCTGACCCATATTGAGGGGTGTTGACTTCACTAGGGACATATGAAAACTGGTTCTTTGCTCGATTGCCACCTTGAAAGCTTTCACCGCTGCTGAGTTGATCACAACCTGGTATCATTCCCATTTCTAAATTGAATCTTGACAGGAAATTCTTCAAAGTTTCTCCCTTCGCCTGCCTCATCGTGAATAGATTAGAAATAGTTCATTTCTGCTTTCGATTGCCAAAATATTGAGCTAAAAACTTTTCCATCAAGGTTTGGAAGCAATTGATTGAACCACTAGGCAATTGTCTGAACCACAGCAAGGTTGGACCAGTCAAACTCGTGGAAAAAGCCTTGCACATTAGTGCATCATCTGCCATGTCAAGAGTCATCATCTGCTCTACATGAAAAAAATGTTCAATGGGATCCTGTGTCCCATCAAACATGATAAATTTTTGCATCTGAAATTTATCTGGTTTTCTTGCTTGTTGGATTTCAACGCTGAACAGTGACTTTATCATTCTTGTCGTCATCTCGACTGCTAGATCAGCTGGTGATTGCTTTCTCAGATCCTTCATTTGCTCATCTATGATCTTCTGAAGCCTGACCACCATATCGAGTGGTGCCGCTTGATTTTTAGCATTCGGCTCGACTTCATCTCCCATCTGCTGGGTGCGAACGCGGTTTGTTGAACTTGCTTCCTGCTGGTTATCCTCTTCTTCAACATCGGGGTCATTCCGTCGTCCTCCTACCGGTGGCTCTTAACATTCTGATTGATCTAGCCTTTCCCTTAATTTTTGATTTTCTTTTTCGAGAGCTTCCAACCGTTGAAGGATGGCATCTACGTCTCTTTGTTGAGTCGTGGATTCTCCTGCCATTGATCTGATAGCTTCTGATTGGAACTTTCGTTCCCACAGACAGCGCCAAAAAGTGTAAACTCGTTCGTTGTCGCCAAACAAGTTGACAACTTTTATAGATTTAACAGAATTACAGTGCTAAGAAAAATGACAGGAAAATAATGAAATTTGAAGAACTAGAGTGAATAGATAAAAACTGGATCATTTCTTTGATCTTTCGAAGCTCTTTTATACATGAATTTGGTTCTCCCGTTATCAAAGAGTATAAAATGGAGATTAAATACATTTATAATGGGCATGAATGCATATAAAACTGATCTACTGTTTTAATTAAATTTATTGTCTATTTTGAAATTGTCAGTCGTTATGATTTTTAACCTGATATGGGTTCTTTTTATTTTGGGGCTTCATTCTTCTACTGGGCTAACTGATGCTATTTTGGGTTTTGGACTAAATTGTCTTTCAAGATCTTGTCTGATGGGCCATGCATGAAATATGGGCCTACAAATCCAGTTTGTATCTATTCTCTCTAGTTCTTCAAATTTTATTATTTCCTTGTCATTTTTCTTAGCATTGTAATTCTGTTAAATCTATAAAAGTTGTCAATTCGTTCGACGGCAACGAACGGGACGTATTTATTCTACGTAATAGTTGTATGTGTTGGATACCCACATGACATGTGTCTACTCGCACTCGCATAATGCATGATGCAAGAGGCAAAACATGGGATTTGCCTTCTCGAGTTACTGGAAATCAAGAGAGATGATGGATTGGAGGATGAAACATTAGCTCAAATGTATGATAAACAAGAGCTTTACCCTGCTCGAGGTCTATAAGTAGCCCAATCAAAGCTAGTTTTCTGCATTAATGGCTAAGCGATGGCGCATTAAATGCCAGACATGTTTAGGCAGCAACTCCAAACTATCACAGTAGGCAATAATAGGACATGGGTGTCATTGTGCCTGTTACATCAGCATATCATGAAGGCTCATTTGACCGTTACAAATTAAATGACTCATCCCGAGTTCCAAAGGTTCGGTTGTTGTTTCCATGTTCATTACCTACACTTGACTTGTCTAATTGTCTCCCCTCTTGTTTGTCTCACCTTATTGCCTCTTTCACAAAATATACGTACATTCCAAAAATGTTATTATTGGCCTGAGGGTCAATCAAAGAACAACTATCCGTTTTGATGATAACAAAATATTAAGTACGGGTTTAGTACTAATGTGTTTACTCAGTTGAGCATTACATAATAACAAGATTTTTATCGAAAGGAAAAATCTTAAAGGAAGGACATAAAGGTCATTTCACTTTTGAAATGTTTCAGAAGATTGAAGAATCAAGACTTGGGGTAGATAGGATGGTGAGTGAATTGTATCAAAGGATTTATGTGAGGTTTTTACACATATAAGCTCATCCTAAAAATCAAAAGAAATGAAAACTGCACTATCAGGTGACTGACTATTTAATTCAGTCGACTCACAGTCCTGCCAGTCGACCGACCTCGACAGAGAGTTTTGAGTTTCATTAGGGCTATTTTCCAGTCGACTGACATAGTGTTGTCAGTTGACCGACAACCATTCACCAGTCGACCGACAGTTGATTGCCAGTCGACCAACCACGACAGAGATTTTTTAATTTATTTTCCAATCGACAGATATAGTAATGTCAGTCGACCTATAGACAGTAATCAGGCGACTGACTAATTGAAATCAGTCGACTGACGGAGCTAAAAATGACATTTTTTAGTGCATTAATGGCTCTTAACTATCCCCAGCTATCACCACTTTCAGCTCACTCTTCTAAAGTGAGTCTCACTCTCTTAACTCTTGCCCTAGCTATATATATGATGAGATAGTGTTTGTAGAAGACACCCTTCTTCATTCCTCTCAACATATACAACAAGAAAAGTTTGAGCATTAAAAGCTAGACTCTCTCATTCAATTCCAATCATTTTGTGAAAAGCTAGTTAGAGAAGATCTTTGTTCCAACTCTTGAGTCATTTATTGCTAAGAGTGTGTAAGATCTTAAGAGAACCAAACACATTACATTAAACACTTGAGCTTATACATTGTGTATCCTTCATAAACCCTAAGGGTTTTGAGTGTTTATTAAGTGTATCCTTTCTTTATAAAAGGATAGAGATCCTTGAGTGAGTGAAGCTCATTGATCCTCAAGAGGGGTTTGTCCTCTTGTTTGCGTGACGGGTTCGTTAGCTCGTGTGTAAAGGTTTGCTATTCCATCTGCAAGGAAAAGTCATAGTGCGAGATTGGGAAAGTTTTAAGGAGGGATCCTTAAGCCGAGGAGTAGGAGTTACCGAACCTCGTAAAAATCGTGGTGTCATATCTCTCTCTCTCTTGCTTTTTCATTTATTACTTGCATGATTGCCTTATCTTGACTTACATAATTGCTTGATTATTGCTTTCATAGATCAAGAATCTATTGTTGTTTAAAAGTGTTTATTGCTAACATCTTGTTTAATTTAAATTGTTGAAATCAAATTAAGTGCAAAAAGTAACTAATATTTTTTATAACCCTATTCACCCCCCTAGGGCTAATTAGTGACTAACAGTTATTACCGGACAATACGACAAACTTTGGTTCAAACCAATAATTAAATTACCCTCTTAGCTCGTACAAACAAGTATACATAAAAAGTTAAAAACTCGACTTCTTTCAACATATGGCGTCCTAAAAAAAAATAAAAACACTTCCATTTATTTGGAAAATGACATTGTAGAGAATATATAAGTGAAAAATAAGTGAAACAAGGAAATTCAACACACAAAATGCCTTTATTAGGTCGCTACAACTATATTAACACAACAGTTAGACTGTTAGGATCCTAATTGAAAATCAAGTTGACAAATTGAAGTGGAACCAAAGTCTTAATTTTCCAACATTATTACCTCCACCACCAATAGAAACAAACAAACATAATGATTGTTTATGTTGAACTCAAATGATAAATAATGAATAAAAACGGTTAGCAAAGGAGCCCTAAAACTATTTTTTTTTTTCAAATTTTTTATCAAGCAGTAATGCTGTAATAGTGTGCCCATACACCGCCAGCTATCAAGCCGTGTTATATGGGGGACAATATGAAATGGAGACCTTGTCCACACCCCAATATATACGCCTTGATTGACTCCTTCCACCAAAACCCAAGTCAAGCCGTTTTATTATAGAACCAGTCAAGTTCACCATATAAGACTCTAGCTCAATACACCAACACACCAAATCAAAAACCTCTTTCACTAACCAAAAACCATATGAACCAAAAAAAAAACTCCACCATTCTCTAGCAATGACAACAACTATCTCGAACCAGCCTCACTTTGTATTGATCCCATTACTGGCTCAAGGCCACATGATTCCTATGATAGACATGGCCCGACTCTTGGCGGAGCATGGTGTGACGGTGAGCCTTGTGACCACCCCTCACAACGCCTCGCGATTCTCGTCCACCATTCACCGAGCAAGACGATCCGGGCTCCAAATTCACCTCATTGAAATCCCATTTCCCTCCCAAGAAGTGGGACTCCCTCCGGGTTGTGAGAATCTCGACAGCGTCCCTTCGCGGGACCTAATCCGAAAATTCTACAATGCACTTGATAGGCTACAAGAGCCATTGGAACACCACCTCCAACAAACTAAGCCTCTTCCTAGCTGCATCATTTCGGACAAGTGCCTTTCCTGGACCTCAAAAACAGCTAAAAAGTTCGATATTCCTAGGCTAGTGTTCCATGGGATGTCTTGTTTTTCCCTATTAAGCTCTCACAATATAAAGCTTTTCAATTCTCACCGTTCGGTCAAGTCAGACACGGAGCCTTTCGTCGTGCCAGGACTGCCTCAACAGATTGAGATAGCGCGAGCACAGCTTCCCGGAGCGTTTGTTACCTTGCCTGACTTGGACGATCTCCGGGACCAAATGAGAGAGGCTGAGTCTAGTGCACTTGGTGTTGTGGTCAATAGTTTTCGCGAATTGGAAATGGGCTGTCACGAATTGTACGAAAAGGCCTTGAACAAGAAGGTTTGGTGCATTGGATCCGTGTCGCTATGCAACAAAGATTCATTAGACAAGTTCGAAAGAGGCAACAAACCCTCAATCGATGAGACAGAGTGTTTGAATTGGCTTAACACAATGGAACCAAAGTCTGTCATTTACGCTTGTCTCGGCAGCCAATGCCGCCTAGTTCCATTACAGCTGATAGAGCTCGGGCTGGGCTTAGAAAGGTCTAAAAAACCATTTATTTGGGTGATCAAAACGGGAGATAGATTCGAAGAGCTAGAGAAATGGTTAGCGGAGGAAAAATTCGAGGAGAGAATCAAAGGGAGGGGACTTTTGATCAAAGGGTGGGCGCCCCAAGTGCTTATTCTGTCCCACCCTTCGATCGGAGGGTTCTTGACTCACTGTGGCTGGAACTCGACGATAGAAGGGGTGTGCTCGGGCGTGCCAATGATAACATGGCCTATGTTTGCAGAGCAGTTCTTGAATGAGAAACTTATCATCGAAGTTTTACAAATTGGGGTTCGGGTTGGGGTCGAAGTGCCTGTTAGATGGGGGGAGGAGGAGAAAGTTGGGGTTGTGGTGAAGAAAGAGGATATTGTGAAGGCTATAGAGAGACTAATGAATGAAGAAGAAGAAGAAGAAGAGAAGGAAAGAAGTAGGAGAGCAAGAGAGCTAGGAGTGATGGCAAGGAGTGCCATGGAAGATGGAGGATCAGCTCATGTCAACATATCACTATTGATCAAAGATGTTACGGAACAATCAATGAGAATATACTAGTTTTGATGATCAGTCATGTAATGATAGCAATTGTTAAAGCATTATATTTTGGAATAATTGTATTTCTTTACACCAAAAACCAACAAATTTCCACCAACTGTGTGTGGATAATTGGTGTTGTTGAGGAAATAAAGCAAACAGTTGTAAGGCAGTATCTTTGACAAGTTTGTTTTCTTGCTGAATTATGCAACTCTTCGCAGCGGGGATCCCCGTCCAGGTAGGAGTCCAGCGCCTCCTAGTCCATTTGTTCACTGCCTTCGGTATCGCTGCCTTCAACGGCGCCGGTCTCATCGTCCGCGAGAGCATGCGGTCGTCGCGCCGCTTGGTCAGTACGGACCTGCTATCCTTCGGTTCGCCCGCAACAGGAACCGGATCGGGCTATGCACTAAGGGCCATCGTCTAGTCTTCCTCCGCCTGCCTTACCTTAATAGAAAAGGACCTACGCTTTACATAGATGTAACCAGTCTTCATTTAGGTTCAGACTTACTTGGTTATCATAGCTATAGCTAGCAGGATTAGCTTTGAACCCCAAAGTAGGCTCATTCACTTCGAAATCATCTTTCGTTAAGGGTACTTCCCTTATGGGGACTAGAAGCCCTGTGAAATCCGAAATAGGTAGCGGCCTTTCTTGTTGTTGACCTTTTCTTTGAGATGAGTTACAAAGACCTACCCGAGCTGACCCATCAGAAGTGCAACCCCCCTCATCCTTCAACTCATTCCAGGCATGGGATGTATTTGTTGAATAAAAGAATGTTGTTGACCAGATGAGAGATCTAAAAAAGAAAAATTGAAAGCCTTTTTCTTGCTTCGCTTACATGCTTGTTCTATGAGTTGACTACTCAATTGGGGAATACTCCTTAATGTCATATACTGGATGCTCGAGGCTGCCCCAATCGAAAGTTGCGGTAGTTGGGGAGTTTCAAGAAGACCAATGAGCACCCATTGATCAGGTTGGGGAGTTTACCTCTGCCTTCTTCTTTCTGATTGATCAAGTAAAATTAAATCAAGTTGATATGAGACCGTGTAAATGGAACTTATTCTTAAATGAATGAAGAGATAACAAAACAATTCATTCATTTCTATTATGAAATGTTTATACAGTAAGAGTAAGGGTTGATCGACTGAGTATTCAACTTTCTTATTAGAGTCCCCTCTAGGGAATGTAACGAGTTTTAGATGTATACATAGGCAAAGCCGTGTACAATGAAAGATGCAAGCACGACTTGGGGGGGGGGGAGGGGGGGGGAGAGATTTTCTTTACCTACTTTTTAACAAGTAAATTATCTACTCCATTCAACTAGTTCCGGGTTCGAGTCCCGGGCAACCCATTAGCATTATAATATCTAAATTATATATATATATAAATATAATTCTATATTCATTCTATTTTTTTTATTACATTGTAATATTTTGCATCGTTGAATGGACCCATTATCATTAACTACTCTCCAGAAAAGCTTTAACATGGCAGTCCTATTCCAACCCTAAATAGTTCTTAAAACCAATCCACCTTCATCCTTCGGTCTACATTACACTAACTGATTGTATAGATCTTATAGGTGGGTTCGGGGCTTGACCAAAAAAAATTCCAAATGCTCAATAAAATGGATTTCAAGATCTTCTCCGGAAGCCTTAAAGTGGACGACCAATAGATGTGAAGGCTTGCAAGCACCGAGGAGATTAGCTCCATTCTTCCAGCGTATGAAAGCAGCCTTCTTTTCCAATTGCTAATTCGGCGATTGAACTTCCCCCAGAAGGGGAGACAGGGACAGGGGCGACCCTCTATCTCCCTACTTGTTTGTGCTTGCCATGGAAGTGGGAATCATTGATAAGGAAATTCAAGTGGGTGGGTTTAAGTTAAAGCTTCGCCGTTTGAGAACACCCTGCGATACGAGAAGAAGATGTTTAGGAAGTAGGATCCCCTATTCTAATGGCCCTTGTTTACTTCAATAAAACACCCCGGATACGAGAACATCTAGAAAGTATATATGTGGAGGGCAGGGGAAAAAGAAGAAGAGGAACTCCTATATAGGGGGAATAAAACAATTTCGCCTCTTTCGCCCCGTAATTAAGGAATACATCCATCCATTGAGCTTACGGGAAGAAGGGAACGAGAAGAGAATAAAGGAAAGAAAGAACAGCTGATGCGGTATCGTTTTCGAGAGATAGAGCCTAGTTTGGATTGAGAGAGAAATAAAATGACTTGATTGATTGCATAAGAAGAAGAAGCGACGGGGGAAGAGGCATTTGATACTTCTATCTCCCCTTCCGGTCATCAAGGAAGAACTCGAACAAGAGCTCAAAGGAATTCTTCTTTTTGTTGGTTCATAGTCCACACGGGGTTTTGGTCTTGTTACTTTATGTTCCGGAGTCAATTGATCCCTCGATCAAGTCCTAACTAGAAATTTATCTAGAAATATCTTAAGAGAAGAAAAACGAGAAATCATTTGGATTCGAGGCGAAACCCTTCTCCACCGTTACGGAGTTCTTCTGCTCTAATCTCCGAAATTGAAGGTCAGCTGCCTATTTGAGTAAGGGGAGTTAGTATTGATTCATGCAAAGATGCTCCTCTGAAGCTGGAGTAGGGGATTGTCCACCTCACCGCCCCAAAGAGCAGTGGCTCTGTTGTTTTGCACGCCTACAGAGAGAGACTCAAAAAGTACCGACGCTCAATCGAAAGAAAGAGCAATCAACTATATGCTTAACTCATGCCCCAGGAATCCCCAGACACAGGGGGTATGAGCTAATCTTTTACTGGAGGGAAAACTGGGGAAAAGCATAGAGCGTGCGGGCTTAACTCTCGCCCTCCTCCCATCCGCGAAGCTGAGGCGGGAGAAAGAGCGTAAATCCCCGGTGTCATAGGTTACCTTTCTTTCTTCCTCCCCCGTGATGCTCCCAAACCGATCGCTATCGTTTTCTTGCTTTCTTGTTGTCTTGAATTGTTATAGAACGCCTTTATTTCAGGTATAGTTGGTAGGATGAAGTGGGATGAAGCGTTAGTGGATATAGCAAGTGTGCCGGGATGCGGCTCATTAGTGAAAAATCAGCATTCTACCAAATAGAAACAAACCTTTGGATAAGTGACTTGTCAAATAAAGATAAAATTAGAAACATGAACTTAAACAAAAAAACAGGACATTATTTGATTTGGTAAAGGAAGACATTGAATGTAGGTTCCAATTTTCACAAAAAAAAATAAAAATAAAATATGTAGAAGGCTTGACAGTTTAAAATTTTAATATTATTAAAAATTAGAAGACTTGACGCATTAATAAGGTTATATACTTAGTCTTAGGTAGGAAGCTAAAGTGAAGAGTATGATAGCAATGGCTATGCAGCTCTTTTGGGTTCTGACCAAATCCAATTTTGAATATCCGATTTTTTAAATGCTACCATATAGATCTCGTTTCAACATCAACATAATGGTCTGCTTTATTGTAGAATTTGTAGTACTCGCGGAGGTCCTACCTCTCATTATTGAAACTACTGGTTATTTATTTATATATATTTTTTGATTTTTGGGATGTGATGGATAAGCCAGCTACCTAAATGGGTATTTTACTGCTTTTAAACTCGGCCCAAGTTTTATCAATTTTGAAGGACCTGGGTATTATCCTGGGCCTGGGCTTGGGCTTGAGCTTAGTTCAGGTCCAAGGTAATATCTTGTGCATAAGACTTTCATCACCTGTAAAAGTCACCTTCTATGACAAGGTGATGTTGTCAGTAGTGCTTTTCCGAAAAGCTCATAGCATTTGGGAGGATGTTGTCTTCCCTTGTAAGTGACCAATAAGGTGTATAATGTTGTGGAGAAAGTGAATAATTCCTAATTACTTGTAATTATTAAATACTTAATGGTTATAGAAAGGGAAAACAATTTTTTTGTGACCAGTTTATCACACTTTGATTTGGACAGTTAAGATGTCCATGTAAGAAGTCGATTTGAAAACAATATGCCAAAGCCATTTTGAGCTTTTCGGAGATTGATTCTGTCTAAAAAACATCAATTATTTCTTGAGCAGTAGTCATTGAGTTTGAAACTATTCAAGTGAAAGGAGGCCAGAAGAAAAAGGCCAAGGTAGTACTCATCATTTTTCATTAATTTTTTTTTTTTGAAGTGTATTGAGTCATGTTTGCCGAGCTTTTGTTTCTGCTTTTATATACAAGAAAAAGGGAAGCAACCTACATTCTCTTCCGAAAATTTTACCAAACACCATTGAAACAGTTTTCCACCCTAAAAAGCCGAAAACAACATTTGAAAAATCAATCCAAATAGAGCTTGAATAAAAATTATAAATATTCTGTCATTTTTATTTCGGCTTATTATCAGAAAACCGCCATATGGTTTTCAAATTGTTCAAAAAAACCCATGTAGTTTAAAAAAAAAACCCTATGATTTCCAATTTAATCAAATACCCCCTACCCTCTATAAGATTACAAAAATACCCTCCAAACTCTAATTTAAATCCCGATTAAAGTCTAATTCCTTTCATTTATCTCAATTAAACTATAATTCATTTCATTTATCACTAACCCACTTTTTCTCACCCATTTACTCCAAAACTCTAATTTCTTCCATTTATCACAAACCCACTTTCAATTTAAATCTCAAATTTAACCTAATTCAACTCTAATTCATTTCATTTATCACAAACTCACTTTCAATTTAAATTTTAATTTCAACTCAATTTCAATTTATAATTATATATCTCTCTATATCACTATATATATATATATAATCATATATATGCACTTATTTATACATATATAATTATTTATATGTTGTAGATGGAGAAAAATACACAATGAATTAGGTTTAAAATTGGATCCTTTATTCATCCCTAAATCACGTATTTATACATAATTTGGTAAATGGGTCAAGCCCATTTACCCAAGTTTATCAATCCCTTAAATCATGGGATTTGATAAACTATTTTCTTTTTTGGACTCTCTTTTTCATAAGCAGGACAAATTCATAACTTATGAATCACTCATTCTCTAGAAACTTCTATGGGCCCATTAGTCCATTCGGTCCATCAGTCATGTGGCCCATCAGTCACACAGCCTATCAGTCATTCGGCCCATCAGTCCTATGACCCATCTACATTGGGCAATGTAATTTTTGACTATTACATAGGCCCCTGAGGTTATGGGCTTTATGATTCACATCATAGCCCATGACCGAAATTATATACACTCATATATACATTAATATATTTATGGGAAATGATGGTGGTGAGTTGGCATGCATTTAATTGTATTTCAAAACAATAGGCCATAACTTCCTTAATTTTTGCATCATGACGGCTCATCGTGCAACATGCGCCCTACGGGCTTCGTGCAGTCCTTTGGCATGCTCATTTCCTTCTATATAACCCACCCTAAACCATTTGATTTCTTTATTCTTTTCATTCACAACTTTTTGCTCTTGCCTCTCTCTCTCAACTTTTGCTCCTGGAACTCATCTCTCCTTCATTCCCGTAATCTTTACTGTCAGCATTTAAGAACCTCCATTAGAATAGACGTCTACTTCTACCCAAAGCTCTTCTTGCCTCTTCATTATCAGCTGAGTAAGTCGGATAGTACTTCCCTCTTTTTTAATTTTCACCTCTGCCTCCCATCTGTCTCTTCTACCTTTCTGAAATTATGTCTGATATCGATAATACTAGGTCAGTAGAGGAGGTCATTCTGTCCTCTGCAACTGACACTGACCCTACCAGTAGTGATAGCCCTTCTTCCATCCGTCAAGAGGCCCCTGTTCCAAAAACAGTCCCTCTAAATGCCGACCTTCCGGGTTCGTCAACGAATCCGGGAACACCCGTTACAGGGGGTTCTCATGATAATGACGAATCTGTGAACCCAAAACCTTCTGAACCCTTCATGGTTGCCCCTCTTAAGAAAACAAGGCCTGAGGTGGACGTAAAACATCTTCGGGCTGAGACCCACGTACCTGGTGATGTTTTTGTGGCCCCTTACCCAGGATACTTAGACTTCTCTAAAAGTGAGGGACTTCATCCAGGTAACATCTTGCTATCGGTGGTTCATCTTAAAGTCTTAAGATTCCCTCTTCACCCTTTCTTTCATTACGTGTTTTTTATGTTAGGGTTGCACCCCCTTCAACTCAACCTGAATAGCCTTAGGATTTTGTCCATGCTCTTACTATACACAGGGATCTGGACCTTAATCTAGGTTTAGCCGACTTGCTTCTCTGTTATTTTTTCCAAAATGTCAAAGAAAGTAAGGGTGGATACAACCTCTTTCCCTTCCGGGGTCGGGGTATATGTTTTGGTACAGAAAATTCCAATAAAGGATGGAAAGAGAGAATGGTAGTTGTTTGCGGCAATTGGTTTTACCCGTTCTCTCTGACATTCCCGATCTCACACACCTTCGGTGCCATTTGTTTTCCTGTCTACCGTCCCCTCCATAAGGCTTCCTGTCTTTGTGAGTTCTATGATTTACATCGAGGGAAATATGTATACAGATTTCTAGGTTATGAGGATAGAAAAATTCCATTGTCCCTCATAAAAGAACGGATAACCTTTCTGAAGACCAAGATCTAGAGCAATGTCCGATCTGCCACTACCCTTCTAACTAAAGCCAATCTGGAGATGATTTCTAACTTGGGAGCTGCTGTTGACAGGATGGATTTGCCCGTCAAACCTCTTTCTGCCAGACGCACTCAGGTTCCTGAAAGGGTCAACCTGGTTGACACTATACCACTCTCGACGGCACCCCCAGCGCCTCCAGTACCTCTGCCCGCACAAAGTCCAGTAGACCCACCTCAACCTCCTCCTACAAATCTTTCAATCTCGAGGACTCGATCTGGTACAAGTGGTGGAACGGTGTAATGGTTGAAATATTTGGCCCAATTATAGATGGGCCACTGGACTGATGGGCCAACGACGGATGGGCCGGAAGGCGGATGGGCTGAAGACAAGCAGGCCGAAAAACAACAATGGGCCCATGGAAATTTCTATAAGCTAAATTGTGGTCCACAAGGCAAGAAGTAATCCAATTATAGTATGAAGAGTCCAAATAAGGTTAGGGTTTATCAAATCCCTTGATTTAAGGGGTTGATAAACCTGGGTACATGGGCTTGACCCATTTATCACAAACTTGTATAAATAGAGGACTTTGATTAATGAGAAAGGATCCAAAGTTTTAACCAAATATTTATTGTGTAACTTTTCTGCATTTACACAATTGGTGCCGTCTGTGGGAAACCCTATTATTGAAGTTTGTTTTTCAATAAGCTTCCCACCCTCTACAAAAAGCTAAGATTCATACCACCAATGGCGATTACACGATCACAACAGACCGATTTGCCTCCAAACGGAGGCCAACAACCAGAAGATCCGATCAGAAGAGCCCTTGAGGAAAGAACCGCCGAGTTAGAAAGACAGAACGCCGAACTGGCAGCAAAACTGGCTCAACTGCAGAACCTACAGGAGACCCATGATGACGAACAATCCGACCAGCACGAACGATCCGTGGGCCGCCAGACAGACAAAGAAGACCTACCCGCTAGAGCCCACGACGGTCGTGAAGAACAGGCCGAGTCATCCTTACAGGTTCTTGGGGTACACAACCCCGAGGAGGTCCTGACCATGAAAAAACTGGAAGAAATCATGTCAAGATTCCAGCGAGATGTGCTCAGGGACCTGAAAGTACAGACCCCAATCGACCTGGCATCCGAGGCATCAATAGACGCCGTTCAGACACCATTCACCGTCTCGATCACCAGCGTGCCCTATCCGGAAAGGTTCAGATTACCGAAGTTCACCCTGTTCGATGGTACAAAAGATCCAACCGAACACATCTATCACGTCCATACCAAGATGAATGTTTACAACGAAAACGAGGCCTTACTCTGCAAAGTTTTCCCCACCAGCCTGACCGAAGCAGCCCTCCGTGGTTCAGAAAGCAACTGCCCCGATCGATCGGTAGTTGGCTCAGACTATGCCAGTTATTTATCGCACAGTACTTTGGCAATAAAAGGCAGAAGAAGACTATCTCCAGCATGTTCACCATGATCCAAGAAAAGGGCGAATCCCTGAAAAGTTTTGTCTCACGGTTCAATGTGGAGATGTATTCCATTGACAACTGCGATCAACATTCAGCCGTCGAAGCCTTCAGAATGGCCCTGATCCCGGGAACCAAGTTCCATCAGTCCCTAGTCAAAAGGCCGCCGGCCGATATTGGAGAGCTCAACTCTAGGGCACAGGGGCACCTCCAAATAGAAGAAGAGTTGGTCATACGACAAAGAAGGACCGCCTTTGCAACAGTAGAGGCCAGAGCATCCGAACCTTCCAGGATAAAGGATCGGGCACCAGACCGGAAGAGACCGAGCGCACCTCCTGCTCCTTCCCCGGCCCCAGAGAAACGACCAAGGTTTGAGGAGAAGGTCACCCCCTTAAAAGTAACCTTGGCAAAGCTGTACCAGGAAACAAAGAGCAAAGGAATCTACCGTTCACCACCTCCCATCAGACAGCCGATGGACCAAAGGGATATGTCGAGGCACTGCGCCTTCCATGGCGAATACGGGCACCACGCTAATGAGTGCAGAAGCCTCAGGAGACAGGTGGAAGCCATGATTGCCAAAGGAGAATTGACCGAGTATGTTGCCAAGGAAGGAGCCCGATCAGATCAAGCGACGCATGCCCCTACCAAGGGGGCTTTGGGACAACCCGTGCGGGTCATTCACATGGTCCATGGAGGGCCCAGTCGGTCAGAAGTGGAAGAAACTCGTAGATCACAGATGCGGCAAGCCCAGAAGTTACGAAGGGTTTGAGAAGTCACCAAGTTTCGAAGCCCGAAGGAGGATGCCCGGATTATTTTCACCTCTGCGGATATGCAGAATATTCAGACACCTCATGACGACCCCCTGGTTATCTCCCTCATGGTCTCCAACTGCCTGATCGAGAGAGTAATGGTCGATCCAGGAAGCAGCGCCAACATTATCACCAAATGGGCCTTTGAGAAATTGGAAATCAGCCCCCAGGAAATAGTCCCATCCAGAAGCCCGATAGCAGGATTCGATGGAAAGAGAGTGGAACCGATAGGGGAAATCCAGCTACCAGTGCCGGCAGCAAGGCGCACACTCCGAGAGACTTTCGTGGTGGTGGATGTCAAACCTTCCTATAATCTCCTCATGGGAAGAAGATGGATCCATCGAATGCACGGAGTCCCTTCTACCATGCATCAGGTCATGCGGTGTATCGACCCGAACGGAGTTGACGTAATCGATATCAGGGGAGATCAGGTAGCTGCAAAGGAGTGTTACGCAGTCACGATGAAAAGTCTAAAAAGGAGTACGGAACCGGAACAAAAGTCGCAGTCCAAGACAGTACTTGATACCAAATAGCAATTACAGGAGAGCGGATCGGGATCACCGGTAGCATTTGAACCACTACTGGAAGTTCAAATTTGTCACGATCGCCCTGAAAGATTTACCTATGTTGGTTCAGGCCTCAATCCACAGGAAAAAAAGGAAATGGAATCCCTTCTCCAATCCAATGCTGACATATTTGCGTGGAGCCATATGGACATGACCGGTATTGATCCATCAATAGCCCTGCATTCTCTCAATGTGGATCCCAGCGCAAAGCCCATTAGACAGAAACAGAGACGAATGGGGGCCCATCGAAATCAGATCATAGCTGAAGAAGTCGATCGGCTTCTGCAAGCAGGATTCATTAAGGAGGTTCAGTATCCTTCCTGGTTGGCAAACGTGGTGGTGGTCCAGAAGAAAAACGGCAAGTGGAGGGTATGTGTTGACTTCACCGATCTGAATAAAGCATGCCCAAAAGACTGTTTCCCTTTACCAAAGATCGACCAGATGGTAGATGCCACCGTAGGATTCGAACGCCTGAGTTTTCTGGACGCATACTCAGGCTATAACCAAGTCCGAATGGATCCGGAGGACCAGGAAAAGACTGCCTTCATCACTGAGTCAGGTACATTTTGTTATACAGTTATGCCTTTCGGACTAAAGAATGCAGGAGCTACCTATCAGAGGTTGGTCAGAAGGGTGTTCCAATGGATGATCGGATCCACCATCGAAGCCTACATCGATGACACAGTGGTCAAAAGCAAGGTAAAAGGAGACCATCTAGCCGACCTACAGCAGGTATTCAATACCCTCCGGAAGTACAATATGAAGCTCAATCCAGCCAAATGTTCCTTCGGAGTATCCTCAGGCCAGTTTTTGGGACACATAGTTGATCGGACGGGAATACAAGCTAGCCCTGCGCAAGTCAAAGCTCTCGTAGAAACAGCTGAGCCAAAGTCCCGGAAAGAGATCCAGGTGCCAACCGGCAGAATAGCAGCCCTAAGTCGTTTCATTTCTCGGCTAACCGATCGGTGTAGGCCGTTCTTTCAGGCAATAAAAGCGGCACAAAGAGAAGTCTGGGGGCCAGAGCAAGCGGAGGCCCTACACAAACTCAAAAGTTACATGGCAAAGCCCCCGATTCTGGCAACCCCCGAAGCCGATGAGCCGCTGCACCTGTATTTGGCCATTTCAGTAACATCTACCAGCGCCGCCCTGGTCAAGGAGGGCAAAGGGTACCAGACACCAGTTTTCTACACCAGCAAATCCCTTGCTGATGCAGAAACCCGTTATTCAAAGCAGGAGAAGCTGGTACTATCGCTGATCAATGCTAAGCGACGTCTACGGCATTATTTTGAAGCACACCCGATCATAGTACCTACTGTAACTCCGATCAGATCCATAATGGCGAAACCTGAGTTATCTGGGAGAATATCAAAATGGGCGATTGAACTGGGAATTTTTGACATAACCTATGTCCCCCGAACGGCCATCAAAGGACAAGCAGTAGCTGATTTCCTGTTAGAAACAGAAACTGCTGACTCCACAGAAGAAGGTGAACCTGGATTATGGTTCGTGTTCGTAGACGGATCATCCAACATCAACGGAGCAGGGGTCGGGGTAGTACTCGTAACACCGGATGGTACCAAAATCCAACAATCCGTTAGACTGGAATTTCCAGCTTCTAACAACGAAGCGGAGTATGAAGCCATCCTTGCAGGAATTCGGTTAGCCCGAAGCCTTCAGGTCCAGAAAGCAGAGGTGCGAAGTGACTCCCAGCTAGTCGTGCGACAGTTACATGGGGAGTATGAAACCCGATAGCCGAAGATGGAAGCCTACAAGAATCTAGTTCTAAGAGAGGCTGAAGAGTTCCAGCAAATAAACTTTGAACAGATTCCCAGAAGGGATAATTCTGCAACAGATCATCTGGCTAACCAAGCCTCCGCCACAAAAGAAAGTATGACTCGCACTGTACCAATGGACTTCATTGCCCGATCCAGCTTGGAACCCCCCGAAGAAGTAATGGTTATCCCATGGGAACCAAGTTGGATGGATCCGATAGTAGATTATCTGAGATTTGGTACATTGCCTGAATCAAAATCAGAAGCCCAGAAGATAAGAATGAAGGCAGCCAGATATGCCCTATACAACGGCCAACTATACCGAAAGTCTTTTTCCGGACCATACTTGAGATGTCTGACCCCCTCAGAGGCATCGGCAGTCATGGAAGAGATCCATGAAGGAGCTTGTGGCAATCACTCTGGAGGAAGGTCACTGGCTCATAAAATCTTCACCCAGGGGTATTTCTGGCCCTACTTGGCAAGGGATGCTGAAATTTATGTCAGACACTGCAAAAAATGTCAGTTTCATGGAGATGCCATTCACCCACCGCCGGAGTTCTTAAACCCAACTATTGTTCCTCACCCTTTCGCCCGATGGGGCATGGACATCGTAGGTCCTCTCCCTCAGGCAATACGATGTACCACACATGTTCTCCTGGCCACCGATTATTTTACCAAATGGGTGGAAGCGGAGGCATACCCCACCATAACAGGCAGCCATGTTATAAAATTCATCTGGAGCCACATCATCTGTAGGTTCGGCCTACCCCGAACCATAATGATGGACAATGGCACCAACCTGGACAACAGAAGGGTTCAAGCATTCTTATCAAAGCATGGGATCAATCAAAACACTTATTCCGTCAGCTACCCGCAGGGAAATGGGCAAGCCGAAAGGACGAATAGAACAATTTTTGACACACTGAGAAAAAAACTTGAAGACGCAAAAGGGGCTTGGTTGGAGAAATTGCCAGAAGTGTTGTGGTCCTATCGGACTACTCCGAGACAGCCAACTGGAGAAACCCCTTTCGCCATGGCTTATGGGGCCGAAGCAGTTATCCCGACCGAGCTAAAAGTACCTACTTTAAGGAGTCAAGCCTGGGAAGAAGGTCCAAACAATCAGCACTTAGCCCACGATCTAGATCTCCTGGAAGAAAAACGAGAAGCCGCCGGGATAAGACTGGCTGCCTATCAGCAGCAGGTCAGAGCACGTTTCAATCAGAAAGTCAAAAGAAGAGAATTCCAAGTAGGCGATATGGTGCTCAGAAGGAAGATTGGTATTGTAGGCAAATTACGAGAGACGTGGGAAGGACCTTACACAGTGGTTGAGGTTATCGGACGCGGTGCTTATCGGGTTCGGAAGAACGAAACAGGCCGCCTCGAGTCCAACTCTCAGAATGCTTATCGGTTAAAGAGGTATTATCCTTAGATAGTTGTTTTTCTTGTTAAGAAATAAAATTGTGTCTTTTTATGACACCTTTGTTACGAAGCATCTGTGCCCGATATCGGTACCTCTGCTTCATGATTTTCAAATTCATTTCAATAAAAATAAATTCTACTTTTGTGCAAGGCTCTAGGATTAAAAAATTTCCTAAGTGTTTGAGTTCAAACCTGATTTGAACAAACCAGAGGATGAAACCAAGCCTCAGGGGCCAAATGCCCGAAGGCTTCACAATTTGCTAAAATTTCCTAAGTGTTTGAGTTCAAACCTGATTTGAAGAAACCAGAGGATGAAACCAAACCTCTGGGGCCAAATGCCCGAAGGCTTCACAATTTGCTAAAATTTCCTAAGTGTTTGAGTTCAAACCTGATTTGAACAAACCAGAGGATGAAACCAGGCCTCAGGGGTCAAATACCCGAAGGCTTTACAATTTGCTAAAAATTTCCTAAGTGTTTAAGTTCAAACCTGGTTTGAACAAACCAGAGGATGAAACCAAGCCTCAGGGGCCAAATGCCCGAAGGCTTTACAATTTGCTAAAAATTTCCTAAGTGTTTGAGTTCAAACCTGATTTGAACTAACAAGAGGATGAAATTCACACTAAATGTGTGAATTTAGAATAAATAATAAATAGACTCAGGAGCCATATGTCCGAAGACTCGATTGCTTCATAAAAGCTAAGTACGAAACGATAAAAACCCACACAAAGGACGAATAATTACTGGAAAAAAGGGGATAAAAGTTCTTGTTCATTAAAAATGGAAGAATTTACAAGAAATTAGCCCATTGGGGGAAACAAAAACATATAAAATTGCCCTGGCTACTGTTCGGGAGGATGGTATGCTTTCCCCTTCAGAAGGGCAGCAAAGCGCTCCTCGTTCTCAGAGGCAGGAGGGTTTTCATAAGGAAAGGGTATTCCCATATGGGCATCGAATGCCTCTGCGGTCTTGAATTCCTGGGATTCCAGAGGGATATGCTCCATTTCATGCCTACATCTCCAGGCCCTGACCGTTCGGAGGTCACAGATGACACTATATCTTTTGAACATGTCAAGCCCTCCCAGACGACACATCTCTACCTTTTCCCGCTCCAGGGAAAGAAGCCTTTCTGATTCTGCCAAGAGTTTATCAGATTTAGCCTTTTCAGCTGCCATCTGCCTAGCAACCTCTTTCGCTTTTTCCAGCTCGGCAGCCAGAACCAGCTTTTCGGCAATCAGGGTTTGCGTTTCTGCCTCACCGGTTTCCAGAAGAGTCTTCTGTTCAAAAACGGTCTGGCGCAGACCATCCGCCTCCTTGACTAAAGAAACCCGGTGGATCTCATTCTGCTTTATTTGGGCCTTCATACCGGCCATCTCTCTGACATCAGTCTCAAGGAGGCTGTTGTAGGCCTGAACGCCGTAGAGAAGTTGCACAATAAAAATTGGATTATTACACAAATAGCGGTCAACAAACGAAATAGAAAACACAAACTGATGATTGAAGTCTTTTACCTCCATAACCATTATCGAAGTCTTCTTAGCCAGATCAGTCCTGGTGATTTTTGACTGAGCCGCCCTATCAGCTGATGTCCAGATCCCTTTGGCCATAGCCCGAAGAGCTTCCGGATGGTTAAAAGTGATTTGATCAGCACAAACTGGAGTTCCATCTGGCAACAGAAACTTAGGCTCCCAAGGGATCAGAGCTTGGGATGATTCAGGGGCAGCAGGAGCCTTGCTTGAAGAAGCATTCTCGGCTTGTGCCCTGGCCCATTTAGTACCCACTCCACCAGTTGTACTGGATCGGGTCCTCACAGTCGGAGCATTGACAGGAGGCGGAGGAGGAACCGATGGGTTCTGCGCTAGTGGCGCTGGCGGGCTCTGAACAGGAGGAGGCACCGAAGTCGAAGGCGGTGCTGTTGACAACGACACAGCATCAACAAGCGTAATCCCTTCGGGAACTTGAGGGATTCTGGCGGACATAGGTTTATCAGGCAAGTCCATCCTGTCAACACCAGCGCCCAAGTTAGAGATCGATTTAAGATTGTCCAGGGTCAGCAGGTCCGTAGCCGATCGGGTCTTGCCCCAAACATGAGTTTTCAAGAGACCTAAACGTTGTTTTATAAAGGTAAGGGGAAGGTCCTTATCCTCATAACCTAAAAATTTGAAGGCGTAGTCCCCCCGGTGAAGGTCACAATGGTTACAGAGGCAAGAAGCCTTATGAAGGGGTCGGTAGACAGGCAGGCGAATGGGACCGAACTTGTTGGGGATCGGGAAAATACGAGAAAAAGGGTACGACCACTTGCCACTCACTACTACCATTCGTTCTTTCCATCGTCCGATTTTTCAGTATCGGTACAGATGCTGCGGCCGTGAAAGGGGAAAAGGTTGTATCTACCTCTACTCGCTCTGGCATTTTGGAAAAAATAACAAAGGAGGAGGTCGGCCAACCCTAAGTTCAGATCCATATCCCTATTGTACAACAGTAGCATGGATATGATCCTAATGATGTTCGGGTTCAGTTGAAGAGGGTGCAACCCCAGCATGAAAAATACATAGTGAAAAAAAGGATGAAGAGGAAACCTTAGAACCCTCAGATGAGATGCCGATAGCAGAATGCTACCGGGGGCTAGGCCCTGGATCTGGGTAAAGTCTAGCTAACCAGGATAGGGGGACACATCAACGTCTTGGGGAACATGAGTCTCAGCCCGAAGGTGTTTGACGTCCACTTCAGGTCGGGTCCTCTTAAGTGGGGCCACTACGAATGGTTCAGAAGGTTTGGATTTCGCAGGACCGGTCGCTGAGGAACCCGGAAGGTTAGTACTTTTGAGAGTGGTCTTTCTGGTTCCTTTAGAAGCAGGCTGGGGAGTATCACTACTAGTAGAATCGGTACCTGAGGCAGAAGGTAAAGCTACTTCCTCTACCGACCGGGTATCGTCACTATCGGACATAACGTTAAGAAATGTAGAAGAGACAGAAGGAGGTAAAGGTGATAAATTAAAGAAAGAAGAAAGGAAGAAAACCGATCGACTTACTTAGTTGGCAAAGGAAGAGTTACAAAAACTCTGAGTAACAGCAGGTTCCTATTGTATCTGAGATGAGCAACAGAATGAACGGCGGCAATGACAAAGAAACGAATCCCAGTAATGAAGAACTAAAGAAGGCAGAGACAAGAATATAGAGTTACAAAGTATGAAATGTGATGAGAAGTGAAGAATAAGGGGGTTTTTATAGAAGGAGAGAAGGAAGCCAAAAAGGCTGCACGAAGTCCGAAAGGCACGCCAAAGCCGTCATGGTGCGAGATTTAAGGGAGAAATGGCCTCACGTTTTGGCATATCATTAAGTAGACAATAATGACATGACAACTCATCATCTTCATTTCCCATAAAAGCTATTAGTGTATATATACATAGGTATTTACATTTATTAGGTCATGGGCTTTAGAAAGAATGTCAAGCCCATAACCTCAGGGACCTGTGTAATGGTTGAAATATTTGGCCCAATTATAGATGGGCCACTGGACTGATGGGCCAACGACGGATGGGCCAGGGACCGATGGGCCGGAAGGCGGATGGGCTGAAGACAAGCAGGCCGAAAAACAACAATGGGCCCATGGAAATTTCTAGAAGCTAAAGTGTGGTCCACAAGGCAAGAAGTAATCCAATTATAGTATGAAGAGTCCAAATAAGGTTAGGGTTTATCAAGTCCCTTGATTTAAGGGGTTGATAAACCTGGGTACATGGGCTTGACCCATTTATCACAAACTTGTATAAATAGAGGACTTTGATTAATGAGAAAGGATCTAAAGTTTTAACCAAATATTTATTGTGTAACTTTTCTGCATTTACAAACGGCCAATAAAAGACCTAGGACCCAAACTACTAATGCCTCGACGAGCAAAACTCCTCAGGCTCAGGATGCCCCCCGTACTTCTATTCCCTGGGAGCCAAAGTTTTTTCTTCCCGATGGGACTCCGGTCTGTGTCAACCATCTTACCATCTGCCAGCCAAAAGCTCTTCGGGTTATGGCGAAGGGGATTTGGACTCCGGCCGATAGGGCTGCTCAGTCAAAAATCTCCAGGACTAAGCTTCTGAAAAAGAACTCCACAATGGCCATGGAGGTTGGTAATTCATTTTTATTTTGTACCTTGGTTCATTATCTTCACTTCGCTATGTATTAACATGCACTTTTCCCCCCTTCTGTGTAGCTTCTTTATGGGATCCAGGCCTACAACAATGTAGTGGAGTCTGATATCCGGGAAATGGCCAAGATGCAGGCCCAACTCCAGCAAAATAACGAGCATCGTGTTGCTCTGGTCAAAGAGGCGGATGGTTTTCGCCAGAGTGTATCTGAGCATAAGAGCCTTCTGGAGACCGGAGAGGCTGAGAAGAGGGCTTTGGCTACCGAAAAGATGAAGTCAGATAATCTTCTGACTCTCGAGCAATCCAAGGTAGAGGTGTGCCATTTGGGTGGTCTGGAGATGCACAGTCGGTACGTCATCATCTGCGACGACCGATCGGTCAGAGCGTGGCGAGATAGACACAAAATGGAACACATTCCCTTGGCATATCGGGAGTTCAAGACTGCTGAGGAGTTTGATGCTTTCATGGGAGTGTCTCTTCCTTACAAGGACCCACCAACTTCTGAAAATGAGAAGCGGTTTGCTGTTATCTTGAAGGGATAAGACTATCCTCCCCCTAAGTAGAATAGGATTTTAAGTTATCTGTACTTACCCCTTTTTAGAAGGGTGTTTTTATAGTTTTTATCCTTTTTTAATGAAAAAGAACTTTTTCCAGTTTAGTGGTATTTTGTTCTTGTCGTTTTGGTTTTAGTAAAATTTTGTGTTTTAATATTTAGTCTTCGGACATCTGGCCCCTGAAACTTGTTTTTGCCCTCTGGTTAGTTCAAATTAGGTTTGAACTCAACACTTAGGAAAATTTTCAATTAAACATGAAGCCTTTGGGCATATGGCCCCTGAGACTTATTTTTGCCATCTGGTTAGTTTGAACTCAACACTTACGAAAATTTTCAAATAAGCATGAAGCCTTCGGGCATATGGCCACTAAGGCTTGTTTTTTCCCTCTGGTTAGTTCAAATCAAGTTTGAACTCAACATTTAGGAAAATTTTCAATTAAACATGAAGCCTACGGGCATATGGCCCCTGAGACTTGTTTTTGCCCTCTGGTTAGTTCAAATCAGGTTTGAACTCAACAATTAGGAAAATTTTCAAATAAGCACGAAGCCTTCGGGCATATGGCCCCTGAGGCTTGTTTTTGCCCTTTGGTTAGGTCAAATCAGGTTTGAACTCAATATTTAGGAAAATTTTCAATTAAACATGAAGCCTTCGCATAAATATGAGTATAAAAATAGACTGTATCTTTATTCAAAAGATATTGAGTATCATGAGGCAGAGGTGCCGAACATCGGGCACAAATGCTTTATTATAATCAGCAAAAGGTGTCATATGCGAGACACGATTTTATTTTACTGTTTAACAAGAAAAAGAAACTACCTAAGGATAATACCTCTTCAGCCGATAAACGTTTTGAGAGTTGGGCTCGATGCGACCTGTCTCGTTTTTTCATACCTGATAAGCACCGCGTCCGATGACCTCAATTATTGTATAAGGTCCTTCCTATGTCTCTCGTAACTTGCCAATAATCCCAATCTTTCTTCTGAGTACCATATTGCTTACCTGAAACTCTCTTCTCTTGACTTTCTAATTAAACCGTGCCCTGACTTGTTGCTGATAGGAAGACAGCCTTATCCCGGCAACTTCTCTTCTTTCCTCCAGTAGGTCCAAATTATGGGCTATGCGCTGATTGTTTGGACCTTCCTCCCAGGCTTGACTTCTTAAAGTAGGTACTCTCAATTTGGCCAGGATAACGGCTTCGGCCCCATAGGCCATGGCGAAAGGGGTCTCTCCTGTTGGTTTTATTGGAGTAATCCGATAGGACCATAAGACCTCGAGCAATTTCTCCAACCAGGCTCCTTTTGCCTCTTCAAGCTTTTTCCTGAGTGTATAAAAAATTATTATGTTTGTCCTTTCAGCCTGTCCATTTCCCTGTGGATAGCCAACGAAAGAAGTGTTCTAATTGATCCCATGTTTTACCAGGAACGCTTGAACTTTCTTGTTATCCAAATTGGTGCCATTTTCCATCATTATAGTTCGGGGTAGATCGAATCTATAAATGGTGTGACTCCAGATAAACTTTATAACATGACTACTTTTGATAGTAGAGTATGCCTCGGCTTCCACCCACTTGGTAAAGTAATCCGTAGCCAAAAGAATATGTGTGGTAGATCGTATAGCTTGCGGGAGAGGTCCCACAATATCCATACCCCATCGGGCAAAGGGGTGAGGGATAATTGTTGGGTTTAGTAATTCCGGAGGTGGATGAATGACATCTCCATGAAATTGGCACTTTTTACAGTGTCGGGTGTAGACTTTAACGTCCCTTGATAGAAAAGGCCAGAAGTATCCCTGGGTGAGAACTTTATGGGCTAAATACCTTCATCCCAAATGATTTCCACATGATCTAGCATATATCTCTTCCATAACCGCAGAAGCTTCGGAGGGTGTGAGACATCTTAAATATGGCCCGGAGAATGACTTGTGATATAGTTGGCTATTGTATAAAGCATATCTGACGACTTTCATTCTTATCTTCCGGGCCTCTGGTTTTGACTCAGGTAACGCACCGGTCCTCAAATAGTCTGCTATGGGGTACATCCAGCTTAGCTCCCAATGAATGACCATCATGTCTTCGGGGGCTCCAAGCTTGATCAAATGATGAAGTCCACTAGTGTTATTCGAGTCATATTTTCCCCTGCTGTGGAGGCCTGGTTAGCCAGATGATTTGCCATGATATTATCCCCTCTGGGGATCTGTTCAAAGGTTAACTATTGGAATTCATCGGCCTCTTTTAGTACCAAATTCATGTATGCCTCCATTTTAGGCTCTCATGTTTCATACTCCCCATTTAATTACCGTACGACCAATTGGGAATCACTCCGTATCACTGCTTTCTGTACTTGAAGGCTTCGAGCAAACCGAATCCCTGCTAGAAGGGCCTCATACTCGGCTTTATTTTTGGAGGCAGGGAACTCCAATCGAACGGACTACTGAATTTTAGTGACATCTGGTGTCACGAGCGCTACACCAATCCCTGCTCCGTTGACATTTGATGATCCGTCTACGAACACAACCCATAAGCCAGGTTCATTTTCTTCTAAAGAGTCTGTAGTTTATGTTTCCAACAGAAAGTTAGCTACCGCTTGTCCTTTGATGGTAGTTCGGGGGACATAGGTTATGTCAAAAATCCCGAGTTCTATTGCCCATTTGGATACTCTCCCTGATAACTCAGGTTTTGCCATTATGGATCTGATCGGGGTTGCAGTTGGCACTACGATCGGATGTGCTTCAAAATAATGCCGAAGACGTCGTTTTGCATTGAAAAGTGATAGTACCGGCTTTTCTTGCTTCGAATAACAGGTTTCTGCATCAGCAAGGGCTTTATTGGTGTAAAAGACTGGTATATGGTATTCCTTGCCCTCCTTGACCAGAGCAGCGCTGGTAGATGTTGCGGATATGGCTAGATATAAGTGTAACGGCTCGTCTGCTTCTGAGGGTGTCGAATACCTACTGCAAATCGGTCAAGTGACCATTTTTTGCCTTGATTTTGACCACCGTGTCATCAATGTAAGCTTCTATGGTAGATCCCATCATGCCCTGGAAAACCTTGCAGACCAACCTCTGAAAGGTTGCACCTGTATTTTTTAGTCCGAAAGGCATAATTATGTAACAATATATACTTGATTCAGTAATGAATGTGGTCTTTTCCTCATCATCTGGGTTCATTCGTATCTGGTTATACCCAGAGTATGCATCCAGAAAACTCAAGCGCTCGAATCCTGCGGTGGCATCTATCATCTGATCGATCTTTGGTAAGGGAAAACAATCCTTCGGGCATGCTTTGTTCAGATCGGTGAAGTCCACACATACCCTCAATTTCCCGTTTTTCTTCTGAACCACAACAACGTTTGCCAGCTAGGAAGGATATTGTACCTCTTTGATGAATCCTTCTTGGAGAAGTCGATCAACCTCTTCAGCTATGATCTGGTTTCGGTGAGCCCCCATTCGCCTTTGTTTCTGTCTGACTAGTTTTGCGTCGGGATCCACATTGAGGGAATGTTGGGCTACTGACAGATCGATGTCGGTCATATCTATATGGCCCAGGAAAATACGTTAGCATTGGAACGTAGGAGAGCCTCTATTTTTTTTTTCTTGTGTACTGAGGTCAGAACCAATATAAGTCAATCTTACGAGGTGATCAGGGTAAATCTGAACTTCTAGAAAAGGTTCAGCTACTATCGATGACACCGCACCCTCTTCTTGTAATTGCTATTGATCTTCTGGTATTACCTTGGATCGTGATTCTCGTTCCGGCTCTATCCTTTTCCTCAGACCTTTCAAAGTGACAGTGTAACATTCTTTGGCTGCTACCTGATCTCCCCTGATGTCAATCACATCAATTCCATTTGGATTGATGCACCGCATGACTTGATGCATGGTTGAAGGAACTCCGTGCATCCGATGGATCCAACCCCTGTCCATAAGGAGATTATATGAAGGTTTGATATCCACCACCACAAAAGTTTCTCTGAGAGTGCGCCTTGCCGCTGTCACTGGCAATTGGATCTCTCCCACTGGCTCCACTCTTCTGTCATCAAATTCGGCTATCGGGTTTTTGGAAAGGACTATCTCTTGAGGGTTGATCTCTAACTTCTCAAAGGCCCACTTGGTGATAATGTTGGCGCTGCTTCCTGGGTCAATCATTACCCTCTTGATCAAACAGTTTGAGACCATGAGGGAGATAACCAAGGGATCATCATGTGGTGATTGAATGTTCCGCATGTCTGCAGAAGAAAAAGTTATGCGGGCATCCTCTTTCGAGCTTCGAAACTCCCTGATTTCCCCAACCTTTCACAGTTTTTGGGCTTGACGCATCTGGGATCTACGGGCTTCCTCTGCTTCTGACCGACTTGGTCCACCGTGAACCATGTGAATGACTCTTAAGGGCTGTCCCACTGCTCCCTTGGTGAGCGTATGTGATATTTGATCTGATCGGGTGCCCTCTTAGGCAATGTACTCGATCAATTCCCCTTTTGCTATCATGGCTTCTACTTGCCTCCTAAGGCTTCTGAACTCGTTGGCATGGTGCCTGTACTCGCCATGGAAGGCACAATGTCTTGACATGTCTCTCTGGTCCATTGGTTGTCTGATGGGTGGTGGTGACCGGAAGATTCCTTTACCCTTAATCTCCTGATACAGTTTAGCCAGGGTAACTTTTAATAGAATAATCTTGTCTTTGAATCTCTGACGTTTCTCTGGGACTGGGGAGGGTGCGGGAGAAGCGCCTGGCCATTTCCGATCGGTTGCCCGATCCTTAACTTTTGGTTCTGATACTCTTGCCTCTACACTTGTAAAGGTTGTCCTTCTTTGGTGTATGGCCAATTCCTCTTCTATCCGGAGGTGCCCTTGTGCCCTGGAATTGAGTTCCTTGATGTCTGCAGGTGGCCTCTTGACCAAAGACTGATGGAACTTGGTTCCAGGGATCAAGGCGATTATGAAAGCCTCAACGGCTGAGTGTTGATCGCAATTGTCAATCGAAGATATCTCCACATTGAATCGCGAGATAAAGCTTTTTAGGGATTCACCTTTTTCTTGGATCATGGTAAATAGACTGGAGATGGTCTTTTTTTGTATTTTATTGCCGAAGTACTGAGCAATGAACAACTCACAGAGTCTGAGCCAGCTTCCAATAGATCGGGGTGGTTGTTTCCTGAACCACAACAGGGCTGCTTCGGTCAGGCTGGTGGGAAAGACTTTGTAGAGTAAGGCTTCATTCTCATTGTAGACATTCATTTTTGTATGGACATGGTAGATGTGTTCCATCAGATCTTTCGTGTCGTCGAACAGGGTAAATTTTGGTAGCCTGAACCTCTCTGGGTAGGGCACGCTGGTGATCGCCAGGGTGAATAGAGTCTGCACAGCGTCGATGGATGCCTCGGAGGCCAGATCATTTGGGGTTTGAATCTTCAGATCCTTAAGCACCTCTTTTTGGAATCTGATCATAATCTCCTCAAATTTTGTCATGGTCAGAGTTTCCTCGGGATTGTGCATCCCGAGCACTTGCAGGGATGATTCTGCGTGTTCCTCCCGATCGTTGTTGGATTTTACGTGGTGGTTGTCCCTTTCAGATTGGTGGCCTGTGGACCGCTCCTACTAGTTAGATTGTTCGCCATTCGGGGTTTCTTGAGGGTTTGCAACAGGGCCAGTTTGGCCACTAACTCGGCATTCTGCCTCTCCAATTCAGCGGTTCTGTCCTCCAAGGCTCGCCTAATCGGATCTCGGTTTGTGAACGTTGGCCTCCATTCGGAGGTAACTCGGATTGCTGCGAACGGGTGATAACCGCCATGGATGGTGTAAGTCTAAACTCTTCGTAGAGAATGGGAAGCTATTGAAAAGAAAGATTTCAACAAAAGTGTTTCCCACAGACGGCGCCAATTGTGTAGATGCAGAAAAATACACAATGAATTAGGTTTAAAATTGGATCCTTTATTCATCCCTAAATCACGTATTTATACATAATTTGGTAAATGGGTCAAGCCCATTTACCCAAGTTTATCAATTCCTTAAATCATGGGATTTGATAAACTATTTTCTTTTTGGGACTCTCTTTTCCATAAGGAGGACAAATCCCTAACTTATGGATCACTCATTCTCTAGAAACTTCTATGGGCCCATTAGTCCCACGACCCATCAGTCTTTCGGTCCATCAGTCATGTGGCCCATCAGTCACGCGGCCCATCTACATTGGGTCATGTAATTTCTGACTATTACATACGTACATATATATACACAATTATATATACGTATATATCATTGTATATATATATATATGTACATATATATAATTATTTATGTATAAATAAGTATGTATATATTATTATATACATATAGTGATATATATATATATATATATATATATAATTATAAATTAAAATGGGTTGAAATTGAAATTGAGTTTGTGATAAATGGAAGAAATTAGAGTTTCAGAGTAAATGGGTGAGAGAAAGTGAGTTTGTGATAAGTGGAAGGAATTAGAGTTGAATTGGGTTGAAATTGGGCTTTAAATTGAAGTGGGTTTGTGATAAATGGAAAGAATTATTGTTGAATTGGAATTTATATTGAAAGTGAGTTTGTAATAAATGGAAGAAATTAGAGTTTTGGAAGATAATTGGAATAAATGGAATGAATTAGAGTTTAATTAAAATTTAAATTTAAATTGTAATTTAAATGGAATGAATTAGAGTTTTGGAGGGTATTTTCGTAATCTTATAAAAGGCAAGGGGGTATTTGATTAAATTAGAAATCATAGGAGTTTTTTGAATAATTTAAAAACTATAAGGGTGTTTTCTGATAATAACCCTTTTTATTTCTTAGAAACTTTTATTCAGATATCCCTGTAACAATATCAACTGACCAATATATTTAAATAATTTAATATCATAATTATTTTCTCCCTCTCTTATTCTCCTAAATATAAGATTCATATACATTTTGACAGGTCTTGTATGAAGTATCAGTAGAACTTGGGAACTCTTTTGGATGAGAAAGAAGCCAGTCGTTGCCATCAATATAATCAACATCCATGTAAGGGGTTGCTTCAGATTTCCTTAGTTGTTTCGCATATGAAACTCTATATGTATAGTTCGCCCCAGGTCCTAAGCAATCGTACTCCCCAAAGTAAACTGTCCTGCAAAACATGTCCATTAACAACAATTAATCACTTCTCTTAAATAAATCTAAAATTTTCACATATTCACACATTTGTATCTGCCATCCCATTTTTACAACATGTCTATAGTCCAACACCAAAATGTTTGACCTAGCTAGCTTGCTATCAGTTTTAGTACTTATCATAGAAAGTAGTACTTTGCTAAGAATTTTTCTTCCCTAATTCATTGAGTTTTTTTAAAATAGCTTGCATGAAAAAAAACAAACTTCCTTAGTGAGAAAATATTCTGAAACTTAGTTTTTAGAGAACAGTCTTTGATAATTATATAAATCGTGGACCTGCTTGGTTTGCATATCTAGACCAAATTGAAAATCAGAAAACGTTACAAAAGTCTTCTCGATTAAGGTTTTTGAAAACCATTTTGAGACAGTTTTCAAAGACTTAGTTATAAAATTCGCATAATGTTTTTTTAACGGAGCAGGCTCTTAACGTTTGTTTGCAAAAATGGGAATATATGTGTATATAAACATGCATTTATGAAAGGGGAAAAGTGATGTTAGCAATAAGGATCAACCACAGACTGGTCTCTAGAGGAGTCACTCCAATCATTCCAGCCATCTGAAGAAACTATGCCGGACATGTATGTTTTGGAAAACACCACAGCAGCATAAGCACCCCAAGCTCGCCCAAGCCACACTCTGCCACTCCCGCCAATTCTACAATTCACAAACGAGAACCCTGTCTCCTCCTCATCCGAACTCCTCCCATGAGCTGTGATGGCTCCACTAATCCCCTCAGATACTTCTTTCGCTATCGAATTTATTCTGCAATCCTGCCATTACCAAAATATATATAAATAAAGCAAGATAGTATATAGAAAAAAAATAAAAAAATATATATATATATATTAATCACCCATTTACTCTAAAAGCTCATCAGTGGTTAACATGAGTGGTTAACAGGCCACTCACCTGTGACCATTTTTTTGATTAACTAAAATGGTATATCAAAAACTGGAAGTAAAAAAAAACATGGAACTACAAAATTCAGTCAATTCTGTTCATTGGGGTATATAAAATGTCAATGGCTCATGGCTAGAATTAGTATATTGCTGATTTAAGCAGAGTGATTTATATAGCTTATTTACCAAAATGTCATTATTGTGACATAATGCAACAGTGCAGCCATTTAATAGTGTTTATACCTCGTAGAGTGATCGAGCATTTCCAAAAATGAAATCAATTGATCCCTGGATGAAACACTCTTTGAAATAGTGTCTCCCTCTATCGTCGTTGAGGGTGTCTTGGGCTCCATAAAATCCGCATCCATAAAAAGAAGCTTGATCGCCCGCAATCCTTAGGGCCAGTGCCTGTGCTCCTACTGCGCCAGGGTCCGGTGCAGGAGCTGTGTTCTTTTTAGCCAACCACAAAAATGATGAAAATCAATGTTTGACGCAATATGTGAGTCTAAGACTTCAAGTAGTCACTTTATGCAAAATCATTGTTTATATTTTTTAATGTCTAGATCTTACCTGAAAGCTAATGTTGTAGGCTGTGAAGTTGAGAGGATAGATGGCAACTGTTGCACTATAGACAGTTCCTCCACTAGAATTCGCGGTGTCATTCCATGCTATGGCAGTGTTGAGATAACCGCGACCTTGAAATATCACATTCAATTTTTTAGAGGGAACCACCACTTTTTCCCTACCACCATCATTTGCAACATCAAATGAAATTTAGTAGCAAACTTATGTGTATATAGTGACAGAAATTTAGCGGCAAACTAGATTTAGTGCTTGTTTGGTACATGGAGTTAGTGTGAAAATTTTGGTTTTGGGTTATAAAATATGACACAATTCATGTTTGGCTAGTATGGTTTGAAGTAATAATGACAAATCATGGTGTACCAAATACCCCATTTTTCACACCATCTCAATAGATGGTTTGTGTGGTTTGGTTTTGTGTGATAGAAACCAAAACCATTTTTTAACCCAAATCAATTCAATTTGGTATACCATTATTTAACCCAAAACAATCCATTTTTTAATATATATATATATATATATATATAAATTCAAAAAATGAAAATATTTATGGAAAAATAAAATATTTCGAAAACATATGAGGAAAAAATATATTTCGGGGAAAATAAAATATTAGGGAAAACAAATATTTCTGGAAAAGTAAAATATTTATTATTTTTTGAAAAATATAAAATATATATGTTTTTACTGGAATCTTTTATTTTTCCAAAAATATTTTATTTTTTTGAAATATCTTATACAAAATCTTTTATCTATGCTTCTACACTAGCAAGTTGAAATTCCATTGGGTGTTGTATTATGTCTCATTTAAATTGTAAAAAAACATTGAAATTTCAAATGGAATAAGATTATAAATTTTTAAACTACATATATGAAGCAATTGAATATTTCTTGCAATATGGTGAAATATTATTATCTAATATTAATATTTTTTGTAAAAAAATTCATCCTTATATGTATTTTTATTTATATATTTCATTTTTTAAAACATATATATTTACAAAATGTTATTATAAATAAATAAAAAAATGTCAAATCATTTCAAGTTACCAAACATGGTTTGGTTTCAGAATTTCAGCTCATACCAACTCTACCAAACATGGTTGGTTTTTCAGCTTTACTTTTTCTCACACCAAAATCATCTGCACCAAATATGGTTTCAGTTCAGAATAAAACTACATCAAACCCAACCAACCCAAACCAAAAGCAAAAACCAACACCGCATCGATTATCAAACAGACACTTTATTGTCACTGCAACTTAAAAAACTTTTAATGCTAGGACTTGAGGTAACAATGTAATCGGTCGGATTATAATTGCAGTGTTTACCTTTTATAGTAGTGGTTGCAACCGCCACTAAAATTCATATTTCTTGTAGCAAATGTAAGTATACAACTAGCACAATTTACATATAGATAACTTGTTTTATATCTACTATATGAGAATTAAGTTGATGAATGCATACGCCATTTCAAGATCTATATATAAACCAGTGATAAAGAGTGTCAATCTAGATATAAGTAATAACCTGTATGTGCCTGATTCGATCATGATGAGGGTCCTTGTACGGCTATAGTCCGGAACATTATCTACTGCCTTCTGAATGCTGGTGAATTTCGAGCAACCCTTCAAATCCACTGTCAAAACAAGTGACACATCGTAATCGGATATTAGTTTTGACTTCCATTTTTTGCTGTCACATTTAGTCCTGCGGCGGTGATGGTGGTGCTTCGATGCTGTAGGGGCAATTGGGTCCACGAAGGAGAACAAATCCTCTAAACCACTTCGCTTGACAACCCTTTTGAGAAAATGAAGTTGAGAGCTTGTTGGAGTGGTAATGAGAATGCTACTAGTTTGGGAAGAAGGGATTGTATAGAGAGCAACTATGAGAGAAACAAGTGCAATGGCAAAGGCAGAGAGCCGAAAGGAGGGTGTTTTGATTATACTCATGGTTATGGCTTTTAGAGGTTGCTTAGTATTTTATGTTTTGAGTTGATATATATAAGTTGTGGGGTGGAGTGAGATATATTAATTTTATAGGGGTGAAGAGTGGTGATTGTCGTAGGAGGTAAGTAATGTATGTTTGTGATGTTTGTGCGTGTGGTGATTATTACAGCTTCAGTGGTATAAATGGTGTAATTGAAAGAGAGATGGTACATACACTCAAAGTAAGAAAAATATGTAAATATAATATATATATATATATAAATGATTTATTGTGATCAATTGAGAAATAAATTTATTCACACTCAAAATAGTGACCGTTTGATATGATTTTTTTTTTTGGTCACTACTTTCTTACATTTCATCCTAGAGAGGGAGAGAAGTATTAGTCTTGAATATCATTATGAAAGAAAGTGTGAGTGGGTGTCTGTTAAGCTGAGACTTGACTTTTGTAAGATGGGCGGTGGGTCAGGCAAAATGTGATCATGGTGTAATACAAAAAATATTAGAAAACAATGCACTTTAGTAGCAGTACTTGAAGAAGATTATGCAGTTTACTTGGATTGCACTGTATGCATACTGGATATATACATATATATATATATATATATATACATTTCACACCCACCAGTGTGGATTTGCAGATCAATAAAGTTTTGACATGAATTTTAGAGTCCTAGTTAGAAGTAGCAGATTGTTAAAATCCTCTTTTTGGCATTTTAACAACAATTGCATTATTTGACCTAATTGGGAAGGGTGGGTGATATGATTTTCAAGCTTATGCATTAAAATTTCTGATGAAATCAAGCTAAAATATGTTGAAGATTATGTTATATTGAATGAAATTTAAGATTTTAAATAAAAATTAATTCATCCCAAAAATCGTGTTGAAAATTGGATGGAGTTAGAGCTGAAGCAAGACACGAAGTAATCAAAATATATAACAGGTTATAATTTCATATAACACAAGAGGAGCTCAGTAGAACAAAAAAAGGTCTTACATAAGTTTGAAATTTACTAAGGATTATATATATATATATATATATATATATGCAGTGTTTGACCTTTCCAAGAGTTATTTATGGATGATTAATCAAGTTTTCAGTTAGGATAGTTGAGGACTAATCTAAATTCAATGCAATTTAAGCAATCTGTAATCAAGGTTAACCTATCCCTTACGTAGATCTAAAAATTGGATTGGGTTTAAGCTGAAACGAATTAAAGGGCACTAAAAAATAACCAAAATAACTAGTTACTTTACATAATTAAAGTTTTATTTTTTCATTTGACACAGTTGTGTAGTGATAAATCAAAATAAATCCCTTGCGCACTATTGTGCATTTGAATTTTTCGTATAGCAAAAATGGCTATCAAGTATTACATAAGTGTATACTTATTAACATTTGTGAAAAATTCACATCAAATGTCATGTATATCACATATTACGTAAAAGCAAACCCCTTGTTCTCCTTGCCTAAGTTGCCTAAAACAACAAAACGACTTGTTTTTGTTTTGCACAAAACACTCTCCGAAAAGAAAATTTAAAATAAATTGATTGAAAGGACAATATTTAAGTCTTTTTTGAGAATGAAGTTCGTCCTCGATATGTTAATGTAATCCAATGCAACTTGAATACGTGGCTAAAATGGTTTGAAAAAAGAATTGAGGTCAATTCAATTTTTTAAGTGTTAGAATATATAAGGGTTTAGGCCTATCTAGATAGTTAGGCTCAATCCATTTTATATTGTCTTGTTCTTTACTTTCCTACTTAAATTAGATTGACTTGTCCCTCACACAAAGTTTACTTGTTCACCACACTTTCTCCTCTATATATAGGGGTCATCTCTATTGTAATAGATATACTTCAGAATACTTTCAATACAATTTCAGTATTCATTATTCTCTTTATTGTTTTTGTTATATTCTCTTTATTAACATAATATCAGAGCATTTTTTCTTCTAACATGGTATCAGAGCCTACTGATTCTTGGTAATTCTTTCAGCTTATCGTCATCTCTGCCAGGGATGGCACTTCATCTCCCATCCCCGGCGGTGATCCTCAATTAAAACCCTAGCCTCTCAATCAACTTTCATCACCAGACTCTCAATCTCTCTCTCTCTAAAATCATCTTTCACCACTCCGGCCTTTCGTGCCTTTATCAACCACATCACAGAAACTGTCCGTAACAACCTCTCCATTGTCGCCCCATCCTCGATCGATCACCATCTAATCCTCAGTCGATCGCTATCTCTTCCCATCGTCGATTCTCCCTTCTGGTGATGATCGCCTCTCTTAGCGATCGATCATCATCTCTTACCGATTGATCACCACCTCATCTTCGATCGTTCGATGATCAATAGCCACCTCTTACTAATCAATCATCATCTCTTATCGATCGATTGCCATCATCTTACCGATCGATCGACATCTTATCGATCAATCGTCATCTTACCGATCAATCACTGCCTCGTACCGTTCAATCGTTCCTCTAACTCTCAAAGTTTTCATATTCGATCAATCGCCTCATATTCCGATCACTCGCCTCATATTCCTATCGCTCGCCTCATATTCAGATCGATCGCCTTATATTCCGATCGATCCCCTCATAGTTAAATTGATTGCCTCATCCTGAATCGATCTCCTCATATCCAATCGATTACTGCCACTTCCTTGATCGATCGTCGCCTTTTCATCGATCGTTCGCCATCTCATACCAATCGTTTGCCATATATTTTCAATCGATCACTAGTTCATCAGCATCAACCAACCTCCTCTACACTAGGCCTGTCACACCACCACCATCTTCGCGTACACCAACGAAGAGGCTTCACGAACAACCGCCACCACTCATCTTCCACCACCAGACAACCACCATCATCTTCATAAATTCGAACCATCATCATCATCAATCCGCACCAACACCACCAACATCAATATCATAAACTCCAACATCAACTCCATCAACTCCACCACTCCACCATCTTCCACCACTCTTCTGCAAATTACCATGGCCATCATATCAAGCCACCATCACCAATAAAATCCTAGTCGGCTCCCTCCGACTCTCTTTTACCGACACTCTCTAGCCGGCTCTCGCTCTCTACCCGTTTAGGTACTCTCAATTTTTTCCTCTAAGGGGAAAAATCTCATCTCACTCGTTTAGGGAATCAAACCCTTTTTTGGGTACATTTAATTTTATCTTCTAGGGGGGGAAATCTCATCTCACCCGTTTAGGGAATCAGACCCATTTTTGGGTATTCCCAATTTTCTCCTCTAAAGGAAAAATCTCATCTCACCCGTTTAGGGAATTAGACCCATTTAGGGTATATGACCCATTTTGGGTACTCTCACCCGTTTAGGGAATCAGACCCGTTCAGGGTATCAAACCCATTTTGGGTACTCTCAATTTTCTCGTCTCACGAGAAAATCTCAATCTGACCTGTTTAGGGTTCCTGACCCATTTTTGGGTACTCTCACTTTTCTCGTATAACGGGAAAATATAAATTTGGCCTGTTTAGGGTACTTTCTATCTTATTTTCTCTTATCGCAGGAAAATCTCAATCAGACCCGTTTTGGATTCTCTCTATCTTATTTTCTCGTATCACGGGAAAATATCAATCAGACCCGTTTTGGGTACTCTCAATCTAGAAAACAACCAGTCCACTGGTTCAATTCTCTCTATCTTATTTTTCTCATTCACAGGAAAATCTAATCTCAGTGGCGCTAAAAATAACCTCTCTTTCTTTGATCAATCATCTCATCTTCTCTCGATTGTTCGCCTCCTCTTTTTTCGACCGATCGCCATCTCTCATTTGATCAATCGAACCTTCAATTCTACATCACATTCTCTGTTCTATTTTGATGATTTAGAATCTTTCATTCAAAACCAACTCATATCAAGACCATTTTTCAGTTAATATGGAAAGTTCATAAGTCTCACCCCATCTCCACCATTCTCAATGGCCCTACTTACAATATTTGGGCTCAAGTTATGGCAAGTTTACTCAAAGGTCGCAAACTTTAGCAACTAATTACTGGAGATGTTGTCACACCATGCCAAGAAGCTACTGAAACTAATCTTAAGATCAACCTGTTGATATTTTCACCAAAGTCCATCTGCCATGACAATTTCAAGAATTGGTTTCCAAACTCAAGTTGGTCTCTCATTTTCCAACTTGAGTTTGAGGGGGGGATATATAAGGATCTAGGCCCATCTAGATAGTTAGGCCCAACATATTTTATATTGTTTTCTTCTCCACTCTCCTACCTAAATTAGATTTGACTTGTCCCCACACCAAGTTTACTTGTTCACCACACCTTCTCCTCTATATATAGGGGTCATCTTTATTGTAATAGATATACTTTAGAATACTTTCAATACACTTCAATATACAATTTCAATATTCATTATTCTCTTTATTGTCTTTGTTATATTCTCTTTGTTAACATAATATCAGAGCATCTTTTCTTCTAACATTAAGATTTTAAGTTTTTTTGTTTTTTTTTTAAAAATAAAAATTTAGTCATGTATTCAAATTATATTGGACCACATCAATAAAAATTCATCATGTTTAAGAAGTACGTACCCAAGTATTGTCCTTATCGAAAACATGAAATATTAATTTCCTTATTAAGATTACTAATTGACAATGTGACATGCATAGAATGAGGAGGTGCAGTATGAGACTTGACTATACACATACCCCTATGGAGTTGGAATATGGTCCAAGTTTAGCTTTGTTTTTGTTTTTGTTTTTGTTTTTTTTTTTTTTTGAAAGGTAAGAGAAAGTTTAGTTTTTTCTTCTGCATGTCTCCTTGCTTTAAATGGACTTCCAATAAAATTATGAAGTTTTCTTCACGGCTTCAATACTATGTGTTGAATGTCCTCCTTAAATTCTAATATACTAAAGAAAGAAGTTAAAAAATGTGCAAAAATAGTCTCATGTTATTGTCTTTCTTCACAATTATACATTTGTAATCTTCTTTTTGTCACTTGTTGAAGATCGCCTATTTCTTTGGTAACTTCCTCTTTTGGAAAGCAACTTTTATGTGAAAGAAAGGAATTTTGTTAATTTGAGAAGCTTAGAAGATTTGATTATTTAGTTTTAGAAAAGGATTGATAAAGCCTAAGTATCCTTGCCATTGCATGCAATATGCAATGGAGAGGAGTTTATGACAAATCAATTCTATGGGATTCAAAATTTTGCTTCCCATAGAATGTATTACAGGCACACAATCCAAAAGTTGTTGCAAAAACACCTAAGACAATGACTCGTAGGAAAGAAATTTATAATGTTTTTCTATTGCATGTCAGTGTTTGATTAACGGAAGCTAAGTGCTTGTTTAATAATACTTATTTACCACTGAAACTCTGAACAAATTCAACATTTATCCAGTTAAGTATGTGTTTCATAAGAAATTCGAACATCATTGAAAATATTAAGTGTCACTTAAAATAAGGTAAAATTTTAGACTACCAATTAACACTGAAGTCTGAAAATTTACAATTTTAGAAAATATAATTTTTAAGTATCACTTAGTATTTAAAATTCAAAATTTTAATTTTCAATTTTATAAAACAACACTTAGGTTATAATTATTATATTTTTCGGATGATAGTAGTCACTATGCAATTAGGCCGAGATTGAAAGTTTAATCGAATAATTCCAAAGGGCTAGCCTATCTAGCCCAAGCGGTCCGGTACTTAAGGTTTGATTGGCACATGTGGTTCGATTGGCTCAAGCCTATACTCCGGGGCCCAAAAATAAAAGTCGTCATGGTCCTACAAAATGGGAAACTAGAGTGCGTTCACTAACATGAAACATTTCACATTTCACGTTCTCACCTACCAAAAAGTAAAAACATAAACAATAATTATGTTTAATAAATTATTTATGTTTACAAATAATGAGAAATGTTTCTCATATTTTACATAAAAATGAGAAATATCAAAAGGTGTTTCTCTACTGTAGCAAGAGAAACGGTTTTTTTTAAATTGATGTCTTTATGCTTTTTACTGTTTGTAAATGCTTTTTACTATTTGCCTTTATTCTTGAAATTACCTAGACGATTAATGAAAATAGAATGGGGGGGGGTGAATAGGCTTTTTGTGGATTTATTGATAAATTAATATTAATCGCGGAAAATTCAATTCTTTAACAAGATAAATCAAGCAAATATTAATCTAAGTGCAGAATATAAAGCAATAGAGACACACGATATTTTTACGTGGAAAACCTTGGAAAGACTCCAAGTAAAAATCACGAATACGTTCGGGTATCGATGCACTATGATTAAAGAATTTGTACAAACTTTATGAAAACAGTACTTACAACCAATGTAATCTGTTATTCTTCACTCGACGTCTGAAAGTCTAGACTCACTCGCATTCCACGAAGCTCTCGCTCCGCCCCGTACTCTGACAGCTCTGTTCTTCAACGGATCAAAGCAATCTCGCTGCAATAGACAGTGTGATGATTTTTCAGCAACTAGATCATCCAATTGTGCATAAGATCTTCGGTGTAGAAGCATAATTGGAAAATCCAAATAACAAGAAAGAACTTGAATATATATGATCATTCAATCTTTTCTCTCTCTGTGTATATCTCTGTAGAAGAATATGAGTGATAGAATACTGCAAGATCTCTCACAAAACCGTGGCCTCCTGACGCCGGACAGAATAGAGATTATTCTGTAGGCTAGCGCAACGGGTAATTTGCAAGAAAGAAAAGGGAGAAATTCGACCCAAAATTCAGAGAACACTCTGGAATTTTATATAATTATGTATAATCAAGAATGAATAAAAACAACCCACAAGCCGGGTATAAATAGCTGAAAATCGACCCCTAATGGGATTTTTGCCAAAAATAGCAAAACCCTAAAAGTCCTACCAAAACAAAACATGGAAAAAAATAAAAAAGATTGCCAAAAATCTGGCCCAAATCGGGTTCAGAATCATCTCCTAATTGACAAATAAAAAATTACCATAAGTAGCAAAAAATAACTAAAAATAAAGAATCGAAAAGGAAAACAGCGGATTTGGGGCTCGAAACGATGTGCACCGAGCATAGCTCGGTGGCCACGACGTCCGCGCCGAGATTAGCTTTCCGAATTGGGGTCACGGGCGCGAATCCGACACTCGTAGCTCCAGTTATGGCCAAAAAACCGACATGTGCACGGAAACTGCCCCAATTAGGCTGGATTACGATTTCTTGCGCTGATCCTCCCGCTCCAGGTAATCCAGCGCCATTAATGAGCAATCTGACAGCTCGGCATCGTCTGACTCGGATCCCCCTGCATCACCTCCTCTATTGTAGACCTTGGTATTTATAGGCAATATAGAGAAGAAACCCTAAGTTCGTCGTCTTTGGTAATTTCACACTCAACTGAGTCAAACCTTTCAATATAATGTATAATGTGTGATATACACGTGTTTATAGATGTTTGGGGCGAACTCAAGGTCATCCGAGTCAACACGGATCAATTTGAGTCAAAATAAAATTTCAGCCCAATTCTGAAATTTTCAGTTTTTTTCTTGCAGGAAGTCTCTCACTCTTTTAATCATATCTAGAACTACACGTATTGGATGAAGATGTGTAATAGCTTTTTGGAAATCTGACTTCAATATCTTGATGTTAGGCTCAAGAATAACTCCATTCAGACTTTTTTTTACCGAAATATGAACTCTCGAAATTGACTAAATTTTTTTATTGAAATCACTATTTCCTTTTTTAACTAAGATTCCTCCCTTATTTAATCATCTTATAATTGGGAATGAATCTAGTTAACTTTTGTGTATATATCATTTATACATGTCCTAGGATATATAGGAGTGTAGCCCAAGTCATAATAGAATACATAACAGTCAGCCACGCAGTCATAATGTCGCTCTGCCGCAGCTACGCTTGAAGCGTAGGTCCAAGCGTACCTTCAAGCGTAAAACTCCACTTTCCAGCCACTTTTTTATTCTGAAAGCGTAGGCTTAAGCGTATATATTTTTTGTTAAAATCACTTTTCTCCGCAACTACGCCAAATTGACCTACTTGAATCCACGATACTTTTTGTTTGAATTGACGGCTTTGGAAAATGTCGTTTTTGCACTCCAGGAGACATTTTTATCAATACACTCATTTTTACACTTCACTTGTATTCCGCCTTTGTAAAAGCATGTAGATGTCGTTGAAACCATCACAACCTATCTAACATTCAACATGGTTATCGTCTAGAACATACCATAAATAAACAATACACAAAAGTGTTCTAACAATTCTTTCTCACCAACTCACCTGTCAAGCCTTTACTATATAATTATATATATGTGAGTGTTTTTTTTTTAATGTCTGCAATACCTATGTATATATATTCATTTTCATCATATATATGAGTTTAAAGAAAAAAAAAAAAAAAAAACTATGTGCAATTGGCCCCTCCTCTCCAAAAAAATATAAGCAAAGCCCAATAATTATTTTGGCCCAACAATTTACAAAATTTTTAAAAAAATAAAAAATCATATTTGATGCTCCTTCTTAAAAAAATTACTAATTAACTACAAAAATTCTTTTTGAAACTCTTGTTCAGGTGTGTGTTTTACCATTCAAATTGGTTACATATAAGTAAATAGGCCCATGTTCGCTATATTGGTTAAATGGATTATGAGTAATTAGTATTAGTGGCATTACATACCGTGCACATAGTATGAGCGTAATTTCACTAATTGTCTTTGTGTACTAAGCACATGATGCATTATTATTTATTCAAATTTGATAACGATTGTTTTAATTTCAAGTAATTCTTGTAAATTATAAGAGCATTATTGCTCGTATTTTAGTTCTGATTTTATAACAAATGATTTTCTCTCTCTAAATAAATCATCCAGCTTGAAAATTATACTAGCTATTGTGTTTTTTTTTAATTGAGTAAATATTGGTTTTTTTTTAATACATATATAAAAAAATAGAATAATAATTTATTTATTACATTTTTATATCTATTTAATTATTATTTGAATCCCCCCCCCCCCCCCCTCCTTAAATCCTGGCTTTTTATACGTATTTATTTTTTATTCATGTATCTTTGCATAGGTTAATGTATATCAAAAAATCCAATAGTTGAGTTTAATAGTTTTTTAATTTATTTTATTTTATTTATTAAAGTAAATGCCAAAATAAAAATTAAAAAAAAAAATATGCGAAACAAATACATTACTAAACATTATTATTTGTTTCTGTTTCAAAAATTGTGACTAAACATTATTATTTGTTTCTGTTTCAAAAATTGTGAGAAGAATTGAAATTAACAAATAACATTTTTGTTTTTTTGTTTCTCGTAAGAAGAACATTTTTTTATTTCTTTTCCATAGAAAAACATAAATGAAAATTATTTTACGTTAGTGAACGCAACCCTTATTTCCTGGTTCCAAAATCCTTCAACAAGAAACTAGAATTTGGTTCAAACAATTCGAGTCTCAGGAGACTATATTTCATCGATTATTAGAATATGTAATAAACAATAGGATAATAAACTTGAATATTATGTTAGATGTAAAGTTTCTTTTAATCAAAGTAATAAAAATAATTCTCACTTTTGCAGTGCAAATTTTTATTCAAACACAGATGCATATGTTGTATTCACACTTCGATGGTTGGTACTAGGCGTATTTTCTACATATTTAATCTCCAATTAATCCCTCTATTGCATCTAGTTGTTTATCGCATTAATAAAAATAATACATGGGTCCTGTCTCATGAGAACAAATTTGTTCTCTCCGCTGATGTGGTCCAATATAATTTAGATACGGTCAAAATCTTATAAAAAAAAAGAATTAACACTAATTTTTATTTTTATGAATTTTATATTCATCTTTTTCATTTATAAAAATTTAGTCAAGTGTTCAAATGGAATTGGACCACATAAACGAGGAGTAATAACCTCGTTTTCATTGGGCAGGTCCCAAATATTATTCTTATAAAAATTTAATGACTTTGATTCGTTTGTAAAAAAAAATAAAAAAAATAGCCACATTTTCACATTGTGTTGGACCACTACAAAGAGGATTACCTACCCAATTATTATTCATTTAAAAATGGAATACATAAAAAGAAAAGTGAAGTCCATACCATAAAAGATAAATTTGGATAACACCTCCCTTTTTAAATGAAATTCTCCTTATATAAACTCGGGCCTTTCGTCACCACTAGGTGTGCACAAAAAAATCGTAGAATCATAGAATTGGTCCAAACCGAACCGTTGCTTGGGTTTGGGTTTTGAATTGGTTCGATTTGGTTCTGGTTCTCAAAAAGTGTAACCATTCTATGGTTTGGTTGCAGTTTTAGACTATCGGGATCCAAACCGAACCAAACCAAACCGATATATATAAATATTACTATATTTATGTATAACTCACTTACAAAAAAAAAAAAAAAATCTATTTAATAAAATTACAGATTCATATAAATTTATACCATCAAATAAATACAAATCAATGTATTAAATAAAATAATAAGGTTACCATAGTAGTTTTATAACATCCAAACGATTCTATATTTTATACGCAAATCCTGACACAAACACAAACAACTCCTTTTACAACTTTTTTAACTAACTCTCTCATTCTTTCTGTGCATGCATGTGTGTGGTGGTGGGTGTGGGGGGCTAAGAATTTTTGTGTGTTGTTGCACGTGTGTGGGTGGACTGGTGTGTAGGTATAATATTAAAAAATTAGAAATCGGTAGGATTATTTTTCACAAATGTTGTTGATATATGTAATATATATTTTTAAAGAATATGCTTAAGGAAGCGTGGTTCGGAATGAACCGAACTTTTATGGTTTGATTTGGTTTGGTTCTTCAACTAATGGTTTCGATTATGGTCTCTGATTTTAAAGAACCGTTAATAATGGTTTGGTTCCAAATTTATCAAGAATCGTATCAAACAGAATTGTGTGCAACCCTAATCACCACTAATACATAAAACATATTATTTATGTTTTATCTCACGAGGACCAAATTTGACCTCACGGCTGACATGGTCTTAACTTTGACATGTAACCAATATTTTTTTAATAGAAGGAAGATAATATAAAATTCATAAAACAGGAATAAGAGTCCATTCTTTTTTAAAATATTTTGAACATATGTACAAGTTATATTGGATCACATAAGTCGAGAGGATGGATTTGATCCTCATAAAACATGACCTAAATATTATCCATAAAATAAATACCTTGTTTTTGGCCCCGGCAAAAGAGCGTGGTTCGAATCCTAAAATTTAAGTCCATGAAAAATGGTTATCGGGAGTTAGACCTTTTAAATATCATGTTTTTAATAATTTGTTCTATCAATATATGGGTGAGAAGAAAACGCATAGGGGTATTTATAAACCCATTCTACAAACTCAATGGTGATTGGTGGTAAACAAACAAGTCACGTGTCATTTGAAAATAAAGAGTTATCTATATGCCTTATGGAATCAACATTCTCATGATGAAATATCTGAGTGGTGATCCTCTTCAGTGCGCTGCAAGGACTCTCACAGTCAATCAATACTACTTGAAATGGAAATTATAAAGTGATACAAACAGAGAATAAAAAATATAATAAAAAAAATAAAATAAGAAAAATATTAATAATGAATTTGTATTGAATGAATTATATTTTTTGTGTATATTATAACAATATATAAAGGGCATATATATATAGGTTGAGTATACTAGCATGTTTAATAAGAAACCGTAGAACACACACTATTTATTACTAACATATATAATTAGAGCACCTAGAATCTTTCAACAATAATCGTGTGCTTCAACACTCCTTCTCAAGTTGGACACTGAGATATTCGCAAGTCCAATTTGAAACTGAGAACAAAGCCGCATCTAAACACATCTTGATGCATCTTACGTATCACACTACTGAACAAATTGATAGTCACGGACAAATCGAAAAATACTGATGATGTCTCTACATCCTCTAATTCCACCCCCTCCCTCCAAGCTGTAAAGCAAGACTCAATCTGTACCGACAAAATCTGTAGCATAAGGGATCACGGCTCCACTTGTACAGACAAAATCGGTAGTACAAATGAGCAGGGCTCAACTTGTACCGACATAATCGGTAGCACAAACGAGCAGGGCTTAACGTATACCGATATAATCGGTAACACAAACGAGCAGGGCTTAACCTGTACCGACATAATCGATAGCACTGAATTACACTACTAGACAAATCGGTAGACACGTAAATAACCAGGGCTAAGAATTAACAGGAGTCACATAAACGGACCCAAAAACAAGGGCTAACAACATCAATGAACCCATAAACAAGGGCAAAATCATGGGAGATTAGGGCTCCCAAACCCTAAAAAACGAAAAAAGTAAAAAACAATAATTTTGGTAGGGTAAAAGACAAATCCCACTAAGAATATAATATAAATATATCATATCAATATATATTAATTCAATATCACTGCCGGAGATGGGATATGAATCACCATATCCGGCAGAGATGAAGATAAGCGGAAAGAACTACCAAGAATCGGTAAACTCTGATACCAACTAGAAAATCATAAAGAGATACAAACATAGAACAAAAGCTCTGATATGAAGTAGAAAATAAAAAAGAAATTAAAGAAGAAAAATATCAATAATAAATCTGTATTATTGAATAAATTGTATTTTTTGTGTGTATTGTAACAATACATAAAGAGCTTATATATAGGCTGAGTATACAAGCATCTTTAATAAGAAACCGATGTCGGACGCACACTATCTATTACTAACACATATAATTAGAGCACCTAGAATCTTCCAACAATAATCGTGTGCTTCAATATTACTAAATCTAGAAATCAATTACTCTAAAAATTCATATTTAAATAATTCATATGATGGAATTCAATCTATTTTTTTTGTGTTATCGTGTGATATTCAGACTAATTTTTATGTCAAAATGATACTAAAAAATTCGCTCTAATTTCTTTGTCAAAATGGTAAAAAAATAAAATTAAAAATTAAGTCATTTAAATCTCACATTTTTTTTTTAATTCAATAGGGTTTTTTTGCAGTCTACTTGTTCGTTATTAGAGATCATCACTACTCAAACGTGTTTTTGATGAAGCACATCGGAAAGCTATAATATTGTAAAACTATATTTTGTGTTTTATGTGGTCAATTACCATATGCGGTTGCACCATAGTTAACTGACTGTGGTACCAAGTGACATGCATTTTTCGGAGTACTGGATACATGCTCGTGCACATCAAAACACCCAAAAAATATTGTTTTCTAAGTCATGGGATAAAAATGGGTAAACTTATCTCCAAACTTTATTCAACCCTTTAATGTATTTGTGGTTTCTAAAAAGAAAAATCAATAAGGTTATTAGTACTTCAGCACAATTGACTGCAATTTTAAGAAGGAAAATATTAATTATATGGAGTTATTAAGCAGAATAGGAATACCAAAGAGATAATAATTATTAGATGGATAAATATAAATTTGATTGAACCCCAAACTTGTGCATCACATGAATATTATCTAGATTTTAGTCCTTATATTAATCTCGTCTATAGACCAACTTTTATAAACCACTTTTCCTCTGTCCAACCGACAAATTTTTTTCATGTTTGGAGTATGGGGTATATCATATATGGATCTCAATTTTACACACAAATCTATCCGCTCAAAAAGCCTTTGATTACAACAAATGAGTCAGATATAAAACTATTATATTTTACAAGAGCTTAAAATACCGAATTTGGACGAACGGTAAGATGGAAGAGTTTCTGAATCCTTCACCATAAGATTTTAGATTCAAATTCTCTGAACTATTTTTCCGTTTGGGCGGAGGTTTACCCAATACCTCCCTGATTACCGGAAAAAAAAAAAGCGCTTAAAATACTGTGGTATTTTTATAATACTCACAATCTAATCTGTATTGCTCAATTAATTCACCAACCTCTGAAGAATCCAGCACAATATTTCACAACTACAAATGCATTAAAAGTGCAATTATTTAAAATTTGACCATATATAGGCCTAGATACATATTTATTATCAGCAAATTAAAACTAATACATAAACTTCAAAGAAAAAGAGATACACGAAAGAGCATAATTTGATTCGCCCTTGTGAAATTTCCTTGAGCCCTTAATATATAGCACGTACCAAAGGGAGACTCTAGGTAAGCGAAAATGCCAAAGGATCGAAGTTGCCCTTTAAGAGAAACAGCCTTGAAGAGAGTGATTTCTCAACATAAACACGTACAAACACCACCACTAAGTGCGGCCACCCCGGTCATCTAGGATGAAATGCCTGTAATGCCGACCGGGGTGGCTGGAGATCGGAACTTATATATATATGTATATGTATATATGAGAGGGTGGTGCCAATACTAAGAGGGTTTGATGAGGAAGCTAGGCTTTGGTGTTATAAGGATGATATATATTGGTCATGAGAGTAATGAAGGAATGAGGTGACTCAAGTCCCTAATATGGGGTCACTTATTGGTAAAGGATAGAAAAAGCAATGCATGTTAATTAGCATATCCTTGGAGGATATGCCATTGGCACCGAAACTCTTCAACATCATATATAGGTGCCTTTTCACTTTAGTGTTTCTAGCATTTTTTTTCTTTTTTTGATCCGAGGGAGATTTCATCTTCTTTTCTTTTTGTGACACAAGCAACACAATTCCTTTTTCTTTTCTCTTCCTCATTTATTTATTTATTTCATTTTATTTTTCTATCAATGAAAGTATGAGATGATCATACTCTTTTTGTTACGTTATGTGGATGCATCATTTTTATACCAATTTAAGTAACTTTTAGCATAAATTATATATTTGCTTAAAGTGGTGGCTCTCGTGTACAAATATGTGTCGCTCCACACTAACGGCTCAAATTTTGTGACTGCACTGAATAAAATAATGTGTCTTGAATTAGTCCTATAATATTGAAATTTAAAGGTAATTTTCATATATTTAATTTTCCATTTTTCAAATAAAAATCGCCATTTTATCACTCTAGTTTTTTCGTGGTAAGGGAATTTAGAAAGGTAACTGGAAGTGGGCATTGATAGGAGAAATGAGTACTATTTATTTTTCTTTCCTTTTTTTGCTTTTCTTTTGTTCTTTTATGGGCAAGAAACTCACTATTTTTGGGTAGGTCGTATAGCATAAAAAATGTTGGTGGTGGTCCCCTAACTGGCTAAATCAGTAAATCATGAAGAACAAGAAACAATATAAAGTGGAAGATACATGAAAGAAGATGAAGAGAAAGGAAGAAAGTAATTTTAAATCTTTTTTTTTTTGATAAATAATAAATAATTTATAACCAAGAGAAAACTGTACAAACGGGCCAAGGCCCAAGAGAATATACCACATAGGCCTTAACATACATAGATTAAGTCTGGCCCATCAAAAAGAGAGAACAACAAAACACATATAGGCAATTTGAAACAAAATACAAGAGAGGGAGAAAACAAACGGATTCCTTCCCCTGGTGTGAGAGCCTCCATCAAACCCTAGCTCGATACTTCTTGAAATCATCATGATTCTCAGTTTCAAACCCATTCCGGTGAAGATGGGTAACCCAACACACAAAGTCTCTGACCCTAAGTGTCGTGGTCAAAGGTAAGCTTTTGAATACTATGTTGTTTTTTTCTCTCCAAATGTGGTAGACATAACCTGATAAGGCCGATTTTCAAGTCATAACTTTGCTGTGTGTTTTAGTCTTTTCTTCCAATTTGATGCGACCCATCTTAGAAATTATTTCCACGAGTTAGGCCTAGTATTAAAGCCACACTTTTCCTCAATTTCCTCCCATACCTTTCTAGAATATGCATACTGATGAAAATAAGTGTTCAAGGGATTAAGCAGCATTAAGACACAAAACACAGACAATAGGCTGCATTAGGAATTGAAGACCAGGTTTGTCTTTGTTTAAAGTTTCTCCTGGATGGCAAGCCATAAACAAAGTAGTGTTTGGGTATCCCATTTTGGAACCAAACCAGCTTATGCCAAAACACATGGGGTGGACGTTGGGTGATAGCTTGAATGGTGTGTTTGGTAGTGTAGACTTTGGTGGGTGAGGGGGTCCATTGGATAATGTCAAGGTTGTTGGTATTAGGATTCTAAGAGCAACCGGAGTGTTGGACCATGTGTCACTCGCCACTTTTAAATAAAGTATAGTGTTATATCACTAATTTGGAGAAGGTGTGCTGACGTGATTCTATATTTTATTTAGAGTGTGGTGTTCTATCTTTCACTTCACTTTATTATTATTTTATTATTGAAGATAATTTAGTTACTTAAATTTTTTAATATAAAATGCCACAAATTAAAATATATTATCGAAATTTCTATAAATAAAAAAGTACATTAATAATTTATCACATACAAGAAAAATAAATTAATTAAGTTGTTTTTTTATTTTAAGTTAATTGAATTATAACTATTTTAATTAATTAATTGAATGCTATAAAACTAATATTGCATTGTAGATTAAAGACACATAGCCAAAATAATATACATATATTCATGTAAATTAAAAGTAAAAAAAAAAAAATTTAAAAAGTAAATTAAATTAAATTATTATGCAAAATATATTTTATATTAAAGTTAATTATATGATCATTCTTTTAATTAATTAATTGAATTGAATTTGAAAAAAAATAGAAACATGAATGGTCATCGGGCCCCACGAAGAATAAAGAAAACAAAATACAAAACAACATAGACACGTTATTAGACTCGCTATATGTGGCGTTTCAAGTATAAATGTTAGTTGAGCTGAGCTTCACGATAAATGTGATCCCCACCCCAAACACTCTCACACGCCACGATCCCCACCCCCAAACACTCTCACACGCCACGATCCTGCCATATCTTCACCCACTCCAGATGCTCTAAGGAGCTTAAATCAGTGGGCAGCTAATAGATTTATTAATTGCATAGGCCAAAACCGTTGTCCATCAACAAGTAGGGAAGAGAATTTTGTTTGTGTGTTGAATTGCCATCTAGGCCTATAAGCATGAGTAAATAGTACCTTATAAATGGGACCACATGGCATCCAATTATCTAGAAAGACCCTTTTTACCTCCCTAAGTCATGTTTGGTAGGAGGTTTGATCTCAGGTGGTCTGGTCTGATCTTGTGTTTTATGGGACCAGATCGTGTTTGGTAGCATTGGTTCCAAATTTTTGGTTAGACCAAGTAAGACCAAAATGGCCTCATTTCAGACCCAAAAAAAAGGTGGTTCCTGGTGGTCCGGTCTGGTCTTATTAATAAAATATATTTATAAATAATTAATAATAATAATAATAAATTAAATAAAATATATTTTAAAAATAAAATATAAATAATAAATAATAAATAAAATGAAATAAATAATACCTAAGTTGAAGAACTTTCCTCCAAAACTAAGAGCAGTCTTGTGGAATGCTTATTTCTCAAATGCTTTTACCCTTCAACATATTTTTCAAAACCCATTCTTTTCAGATGGTGTCTTTGTCCCTTTGAGCAAACAGTCGAGATAAGAAATTTTAAAGCTTTCATTTATAATAATCCTATAAATATTCCAATATAATTCATCTAACTTTAGAGATCTGCTTAATCAATATAAATAATTGATGCTACAAAATTCAAAGTGTATAGATTCTTCTCTATTTTTATTTTTCATTTTATTTGTATATAAATTAATCAACTCAATTTCCTCGTCTCTAGAAAATTATTGTGCTTCGGATCACGAGATGCAATATATTCAAGAAAAGTAGAAAAATCAGTGTCCTTGTAGCGTCTTGGATTGGCTTTGTTTATCAGTTTTGGCAATGGCCGAATCACACTCTCCAAAGGAAGGCTATGTAAAGTTGCCACCGAAATGCGAGATTTCAAGGAATTCACTAGAGCTCTGTGTAGCGCACTCTTGTACCTCCCATTGCTAAATATCTGATATACGACATCAAGCCAAAATTATCAAAATTAGTACATGTAAAAAAGAAATATAAAATGTGAAATCAATTTCTTAAATTACAATTTAAAAAAATAATCACTACAAGAAATGTGTAGCGTCAATAGTTACAAAATTTAATAGCATGCTAAATTTATTCACTAATGTAGTATAAAAGTTAATTTTTTCATTTGGCAGATTTATGATGTAACGGCTACTTTTACTCTAAATTTCTTTCAATATTCGGACTTTTGGGTGACATTTTTGTAGTTCAGCACTAACGGTCACTAAAGATTAGAGTTGTCATTTTTACCCCTTTTATAATTAATTTTTTTCCTTATAATGAATGGTTAGTGAATAAGGAGTGTTTGTATAAGTGTCACCAGTCACCACATGTGTGGGGGCCAACCACATCAAAATAAGGGCGGAGCCATGTATTTCCCTGGGCCATGCCTCCCAAAACTTTTCAAATATTCTTTTAATACCCCTCAAATTTATGTATTTTATGAATAAATTCATAAATAATTGTATATGCCCGTCTAATTTATTTATTTTTAAAAAAATTCTTTTTAATAACTCACAGAAATATCTATTTACAAATAAGCTCATATAATGGCCCCCAAACTATTTTTACCGGCTCCGCCCCTACATCAAACAATATTTATTAGAGTACATACCATTTTCATAAAATAATAGTGATAGGAGAAACAAACCTCTAAGTGATCACCAACATTGACAAGAAAAGAAGCGGGCATTGGTTGGATCGTGACCCATTTATCTTTGTACTGAATCTGCAAACCCTCGACCTCGTCTTGGAGAAGAAGAGTGAGGAATCCATAGTCCGAATGGGGCGGAATTCCTAGTGTCAAGTCGGGTTCCGGGCATGGAGGGTAGCAATTGATAACCAGTAGTTGGCTTCCATCTTTGAATTCTTCTAAAATGTCATCATCATTTGGCGCGTTTTTCTTCATGGTTGCTACTCCAAGACTCTCTAGGATGGCTTCCATTAGCATTAGGAACAAAGCTTTTGTTTCTTTCGCATAGGTAACAGCCAATTTGCTGTTTGAAAACAGAACATGTATAAATTTAAATTGGCATTAGATTAATTTACTATGCATTTAAATAGCTCAATTAAAATAAAAATAAAAAATTGTCAGCAGCATTGTGATACTAATGAATCCCTCATCTGGAGACCAGCTTCCAGTAGGAGGGAAGTTGTCTAACATAATTGGCGCATAAGTGATATAGTGGTACAACAAAGAATGACACATATCTAAGTTAGATCATAATGTACATGTTAAAGAAGAAATATTATTGGTAAATTACACAGACCTCCCTCAAAGTTTGGACAAATTTTACATAGATGAGCGTTTGAGGTTCACTGCACTTAAGAGGTAAAAAATATTAAAATTTAATGTTAAAAATGTATTTTAACTTTAAAATTCTGTAAGGTTCATATTGTACTTTCATACTATAATTTTTTTTTTTCCTATCATTTACTAATTTTTTATTAGGGGGCTATTGATCTCACGATAAATTTTGAAATAACGTAATTATAATATACTTTAAACGCTTTGATACAGTTTTATCTAAACCTCAATAGATGTTTATGAAATTTACACAACTATATATTATCAATTCACTTGCTGACTGATTTTTTTGTTTGGTGCAAATAATCACTTGGGTCACACTATCAAACAAAATTCAACATTTATCAATATGTGGAGGGAGCGCTTTGCACGGGATGGGATGGGTTAAAGTCTTGCCGCGATGCGTAATTTTGAAAAAAAAATAATAATAATAATAAAACATTATCCATCTACTGTGTGGAGGGAAAGCTGGAATTGAGTCCACAGCCCCATGCTGAAAGCAGACACATAGTGTGTGTGTGAGAGAGAGAGAGAGAGAGAGATGACCTCAAGTCAATGGGAGAAGAAGGGCAATGAGGAAGAACATCTGATAGGGGATGGCACATCAACTTGAGAAAGTCTCTCCAACAGAAGACACCATCTTTAGTTTGGTTGAAGCTAGTCCCGTATCGAACCGGAGACCACATATCCGCTGACATGTACTTCTCTCTCTCCTCAAAAGGGAGCTCAAAAAACCGACGACTCACATCAATCATATTGCTTGTAACGTCTCTTGGAACACCATGGTTCACAACCTGCTTCAATCCAATGAAATACCCATTAATAATTAAGTTTTTAACTGATCATATATATATCAATATATATATATATATGCACAGACAGAAGAAAATGCAGCTCTTATTTTTATTCAAAATATCATCTAATTTCTTCGATTTCTCAAAATAATCTCACTCTGTTAATTATTCGTCTAGTTGATGTAACAGTGTTCCCATATATGACGAAAATACCCTTGTGTTACTAAAATTACTCAGACTGGCATGGATTTCTCATTTAAAAATGAAAACCCTCAAATCACAAAACCTTCTTCTACTATACATTTTTTTATGTAGAGGACAATTAGGCTATATCAAGTGACATTAACGGCTAGGTTATAAATTGAGGGCATTGGGAGATTCAGTTCACGGAAATGTTTGATAGTGAAAGTTTTTATGGTATATGGGAGTTTTTGTGATAATAATATACTCTTTAGCCAAATCATGCAGGGTGTAAAAAAAAATTGTTAGAATCAGAGAATGGATCAATATCCACTCTGGTTTGGAATTGAGACAAACTATATATATATACCAATCGTATATAACAAGTTCGAATATGCAAAACAAACCAAAATAACTTACCATTTATAGTTTAATTATGTTATTTTTTATTAAATTATGAATATTAAAAAGTACGTACCTGAAAGAATCCATATTGTCTACAAGCACTGGCAAGGGACTTGAGGACTTGGGGGCGGTTGGGACCTTGCAATTCAGCAAAATCAATGATGGGCAACTTGAGATTGAGCTCGGATTGGTACGAATCGGGTCTCTCCGAAATGGGCAATATGTACTTTTTAGGAACTTTGGTAATGCCATTTTCACACAAGTGCTTCACTCCTTTCTGGTACAGAACTTCTAATTCATCATCCTCTCTCTTATTTTCATCTATCATCACCATTGTATTTCAAATTTTCTAACTAAGGTAAATTCGTAATGCACAAGTATATATGTACTATGTCTTACCTATATATAGAGAACTAATATGGGATAAAGTGGTGATTTTGAGAAGGAGTTTGGGTACAATATATAAGGAGAGAATTACCAGTGGTCTGTTTTGAATTGGTTCCATGTACCAAAACAGTTGATAATAATACAGTACTTTTTGTTTGTTTTTGACAATAATACTTGGTCACACACAAAGATGTAGGGACACAAAAGTCACCGCCCTCTATCCTATTGGATCCGAATCTGCTTCATCGCACCTCTCATGAATGGCATTGTAAGGGGTACACCAACCATCCAATGGTGTAACATTTATTCGGGCTCGATGGTCCCACCTCCAAGGGACCAGAGTCCCACCACTAAAGTTAAGGTTCAGAATTGATCTTACACCTATGGGCGAACACGGATTGAATTGGATCGAATTGAAGATATTTTGGATCCGATACATTATTACTGGATTTTCAATTTCCGAAATTAATCCAATTCATTTGTCTAATAAAATCAATCCAAATCGGACCGTGATGAACCGGATTGGTTCGGATCGATTTTGCGAATTGAAATAAACCTATATTAGCTAAAATGAGAAAATACATTCATACACTGCACAATATTATTTGAACCACAGGTATAAGCTTAAAACAGCTGATGACCAGAACAAAAGATTACCAGAATAAATTCATACACTGTAGTATATTAGGACTTAAGGACTTAAAAAATCAGTAGCACACTACAAAGCAGTATTTAACACAACCATGAAACTCCAGTAGCATAAGGATTTTAAAACACAAGCATGAAACTGCAGTAACACACTGAAATGTCAATCCAATAACTCAAAAAAAATAAAGAAAATTACAAATACAACAACAAATGAAATTGCAGTAGCACCGCCCTTTGTGATACAATGCTCTTTGTGATAACCATGGTCCAAAGAACTCAAGAAATAAGACTGCAGTAGCACACCCACCAAGCTGCAACAAAAGCAGTAAAACAGAGTCAGTAGGCACATATATTTTATAGTAAATTACTTCAAAACACATATATTTTATAAACATGATAAATTAATAATGAAAAAATAGTTATCATCAATAATGTGACATTGCACGCACTCCGGTACTACCTTCAAAAATTCTCAAATACTAGTTATGGCCACAAAAGTAAAATTGAATTTAGTTAACTATTAACAAATAATTATAAATAAATTATAGTAAATAAATAAAACATATTTAATTTATAGTGAAAAAATAAAGCATACTGGATTCAACATCAAAAGAGTCGAGTGCTTCAATTTGAATCGGCACTCGCGAGGCACGTAACCAATCTTGTGCACAAATCAATGCTTCAACAACTTCAAAGAGAACTAAGTTCAATAGAGTAAATCTCCAATTCAAAGTAGTTAAATTGAGTTCAATTGAGTAAATCTCAATTCAAAGTAGTAAAATGGAGTGAATAGTAAATCCCATTTTTAAAGAAGATATAGATATTTAAATAATATATTGTTAATAGTACATTTTAATGAGAATATTATAGATAATTATTTAGTATAAAATATGATATTATGATTTAGTTTGAAATAGTATATTAGTGATATAAGATATTATCATTTAGTTTAAAATAATATATTATGTGCTATATTATTAATATAAATAGATTAAAATATATGTGAACAGTATCGGACTGGACCGGATTATCAAAAATGAAATCTAAAACCGATCCGTAAAATACCAAATTCAAATTTTTTGGATCCATTTCCAATCCAATTCATAATAAAACCAATCCAAAATATCCGAACCGAATTAACCGAATTGAATTTTCGAATTCGCCAAATTTTTATCCCCACGCCTATGAGGCCCTCATTGTGCCAATTGGAGAGGCTAAATGAGAAGATTAATTCTCGTGCCCATTGTTTGTACAAACTTCTCTAACTATAATACTTTGTCGTCTTTAGTGAGACCTATGTATGTATATTTGTTAATAAATTAGTAGTATAAAATAGTGGGATATCAAGTCTGACTTTGGTAAATACCTCATTCGAAACGGGTATCTTTCCAATCTTATGTCATCATATATAAATATTGTTAGAGCTTCTATATATTATGGTTTCTTTGTATATAATTTTTTTTAATCATCCTATGATAAAATTCAAGATTATCCAAGTGTCACGCCATTAATTTTGACCACGTCATGTGTAAGATGTCAAAAAGCTACTAACTCGGGGCATGAACAATCTAGAAGCGCTTTTATATTGAGAACAATGTAGTAATTGAACTGATAAATATAAAATTTAGCCTAACTCAAATTATGTACTTTTTGAAGTGCTGGAATAAGTCTTATATATGAAAAGCCCTTCTTTATTTTTGTATACGAAACCGCTTCATTAAAAGTTACAGAAATGTCAATAAAGACTGGACATGAAAGAGACTTGGATTAGTTAGCAAAAAAAATTTGCAACTCAAATGCTATTCTTTTCACAAAGTATACTGCAATATTGTCACAATATGGTGCAATGTAAGCCGGCTATTTATTCGAATAAATTGTTGCAATAATATATATATATATACACACGCGTATATTTGAGTTAAGAGACTACAATAATATGAAAACATGCATCTACATTCAATGTCCCACCTAATTAATAGGTGGAGACACCTATCTGTTTTGTCCCGCGGGCTGATAATGCTCCTTTGACATGCATGCATATATAGAAGATGACACTAATAAACTGAAGGAACATGTTAGCAAATTTTATAATAAAAGCCTTTGAATTGCATACTGAAGTTGCAATTATTTTGGGTGTGTGTGGGGTGGGTGTATTTACCTAAAAAAAAAAATGTTGCAATTATTTTTCCTTCGTTGTTTTGTGCCTAAACTATACATACATATCTATGTATATATATAGGAAGCATAAGAAACATGCACGTTGACATCATTTGAATTTATTCTACGAATTTTTAGCATATCAACGATCCATGTATTTTGGACGACTTTTTACCCAGTGACAATGTCAAAAGAACAGATCAACCAATGAATTCTTCATTTAAAAATTATTATTGTGGTGACATGCACCGAAAAGTTAGATAATCAATATATTATAAAAAAATGTCGTATATATCCCATAGTCGAATGCATACTTGAACTCGTGGAATCTGTATTCTAACCCCTTCATATAAGTTGATGTTTTATGCATTGCCTAGAGGAATCACGTCTTGGTAAAAGCAATTTTCTACTTAAAAAAAGCAACATAAAAAAATAACTTTAAAAGTTAAATGAGTATTTTTAAAAAGATTATGTACATAAAATAATAATTATTTAATTATTTGAATATAAAATAATATATTATATTATTATTTTTTGATGTGTCCCTGTCATTTTATATTTTAATTTTTAAAAATTTATCGTGTCACAATACTATGGCCTGTGTACTTTCTATTGATATGTAAAAAGTATAAAAAAATGGTAAAATTCGTAAAAATTCAAATATGCTGACATATAATTGCTCTAGGACAAGGTCATGCTGTATGGGTTGATAAGTTCATAAATGAATGCACTCTCATTGAAATAATGAAATTTCAAGACAACTTTTGCTTTAATCGACAAATGTAATTTTAAATATAGTACGCTAATTCTGCCTCCATTCCAGTGTACATGAAAGACGTGCATCGATTAAAATCGTTGACCTTGTTTCCATACACATACTTGATTGATTATAATATATACAGTTTCTATATACATAAAATAGTGTATAATTCGTAGTCGTTGTACCTAGCTAGTTGGATACCAAAATCACGTTTGTGGTTAGGGCTTAGTTTGATTACCAAGGTAGGACCAAGTGCCTCCCAACTAATAAACAAAGCTCAATGGAAACAAAAATGGCCCATCTGAACTTGTTTGCAAACTAAGGCCCAGTTTTGAGCTGTTTTTAATTTTCTGAAGTCAAAAGTTATTTTGAATTGTATTTGACAAAATTTTGAGAAAAATTTATCAGATTTGGAAGAGCAATTTAAAGAAGTTAAGGGGTATTAATTTCTCAAAATGACTTCTGCTTCTTTTTTCTGTATAAAAGTAGAGGCAAAAACTTTGTCAAACAAAGCCTAAATTTCGGACGAACATGCCCTTTTAGTTCAAGTCCATATGCCCTTAATTGTATAATATTCATTTTCAGGATGAAGGATCTTTGTGTCCACCCTCTAGCAAAGATGTTGATCCTACACTTTATAAAACTATGATTGAGAGTATATTGTATTTGACTGCCAGCAAGGGCGGAGCCAGGAAACTTGTCTTGGGGGGGATGCAAATTTTTATAAGTTTATTAGTGAAATTTATATTTTTTAGGTTACTAGAAGAATTTTTTTAAAAAAAAGGGGGTTGAAATGCAATTTTTTATAAATTTATTAGTAATATATATATATTTAAGCTATCAAAGGAATTTTTTTAAAAACTAGTAGGGGTCATAAGCAATTTTTATAAATATATTTGTAATATATATAATTTATTAGGCTAAAAAAAATTACAAAATCCCCCCGGCGCCAAAGGTGGCTCCGCCACAAGTATTTTAATACTTGTGATTGTGATGACAGTCTGTATGACGTTGATGATGAACCCAAGAGAAAGAAAAAGTCATCTCAGCAACGCAACTTGCACTTATTCCCTGTTACATGTTTTCTCCTTCATCATCCTGGACAGTTCCTCCTCTATCCTACTATGATTCTCAAAAAATGATGTGAATCTCAAGCAGTCATTTTTCAACTCACTTCCAGAACTTCTGGGAAATGAAACATTCAGGCTTCTTCACACAAAAAACATAGCTATAAATAACACATCCCTTGGTTCCATTTATCAGCATGTTGTCAGTCGACTTGATATAGCTTTTTTTTTTTTTAAAAGTATTGGTATTTGTGCACGTTACCAAGCAAGTCCTAAAGAGTCTCATCTTATTGTTGTTAAACGTATTACTCCCTCCATCCTAATTTAGTTGTCCACTTTGTTTATTTTACTTGTCTCAAATTAGTTGTTCCGTTTCGAATCTCAATACAATATTATCATATAATTTCCCAAATTATCATTCTTCATTAACTTCAAAAAGAAATGGACCCTACTAAAAACTACAACTAAACTATATTATCAAATGACAAAATAAAAATAAAAACATAATATCAAAAAAATTATAGAAAAATCAAATTTGGACTTTTTAATACTCCCTCTGTCCCACAATAGTTGTCTAATTTGGAATTTTTAACATTTTATTGATTTGGGTTGACTAATGTACAATTTTTAATTTTGTTCTTAATGATATAGTATTATGGTGGAGTTCGGTATTTGTTTAAAGTTAGTAGAAGAAAGGTAGTTAGGGAAAGTAAAAGGTTAAATTGTATTGGAATTCAATCTAAACAAATCTTTTGGGACAAGTAAAATTATAATAGTGGACAACTCATATGATGAGAGGTAATAAAAAGGATTAATTATATGTTGTCATAGGAACATATATTGGGTATTCCGGAAATAAATACATATGATACCCCAAATCAATAATAAAAAAAATATAATACACTTAAAGATTTTATCACTTGCGCATATATATCACCGTTTATTTTAATTGATTTGGATAACATGCTTCCATTATCCCGTAATCAATAATTTTCCGTTGTCAAATATTAGAATATGCATTCCTCGTGGTTCAATAGGCTTTGTTTCTTGAACTAAAGTTGACATTATCCACTTAGGTCTCTGTGCCCTTGTTTTATATGCTTGTGAGGCACGACTGACCTATGAATATATCTGTGAATTCAGTAAACTGACCTATGAATATATGTGTGAACTCAGTAAACTGATTGTTTGTGGTTACACTGACTTTGTCCTTTTTTCTCCATTCATTGTATGGTTCAAGTCCACGTCATTTTCGCACTACTGCGGCGGAGCCACTTGTAGCTGAGGCAATGGTTTTAGCAGGGGGGCCATGGTTTTAGCAGCTTTAGTGACTACTGTACATACAAATTATATCTAACTGGGATAGGTATTGTTTCTTTTGTCTCTCAACAGTTCATATCTGACTGGGCATATGTGAATGAAAAATTACTTTTAAAAAGAAGCAAAAAGTCAACTAATTAAACAATACTACTACATAAAAATAACCAATAATAATGAGAGGACATTTTTAATTATATATATATATATATATATGATATATAACCCAATAATATACTATTAGTCACTCTTTTTCCTCGTCCGTTATTGGCTTGTTCTAAAACAATGAGGCGTTTTATCATTGTACGTATACCAATAATAACCGTTTTTTATTTCCCTCATTTCATTATTCTCTATGTGGCATTTTTGGGAATTAAAGAAGGTGATGATGAGAACGTTACATTTTTCTGGTAGTGCTAAATGACAGAAATGACGTTTGATGATATTTTTTGACCCCTTTCCGTTTGAAAGGTCGGCTACAAATTGCTGGCTCTGTTCTGTGTAATCTATTATTAGCTTGTCTTTTTTGTTTACTTTCTTAGGGATTGGGAATTTTGGTAGTTTCCTAGTATGACCAAAGCACCATTCATGCGTGTTTGTATTTTTGAAAATTACTTTTAAAATTTATGAAAAAGAAAAACTTTTTTTGAGAATAATATAAGAGAATTCTTTTAAAACTGTCATTTTTATAATTTAGTTTTCTGAAATCAATCAATTAAATTTTTTGTACAAATTTTTAATTTTTAATTTTTTTAAAAATAAAAAAATATTTTTAAATATACAAACCAAACAATATGTCACTTTAATTTTGTGGTGCTCTATAATTTCAGATTCACTTCGGGCTGGGCTGGGCTGATCCAGGACCTGGCCCAATTCAGAACACACGAAGTAGTTATCCATATATGTGAATGAAAATGAAGGCAACAAAATTAGGGTTATAGGCCGTATGAGAGTTGCTTAGAGAGGCCCAACAGCGAAAGACAAATCACAAAAGAAACATCATGCTGAAACTCGGGTCAACAAAAGGGTCTAGACTCTAGACTTGACACTCTCTAGAAATGGACCACCATGATAGAGGTCCAAATAATTGGGCCAAAAGAAGTAAAAGCCCATAAAAATCCCATGGTTTCAAATAGGGCTATTATCAGGAACCCTCTCGTTTCAAAAACAGATCAACTTGCCCCCTCCTATACAGTAAACATCCCTGACGTTAATAAATTTGATCAACTTGTTTCATTTTTTATAATTTCGGACAAAACGGCTCCTGAAACTAGATGGAAGTTTACTGATAAACGATTTTTCTTTTTTAATTTATATATGCCAAAATAAATTTTTTTGAACTACAAATTAGGGTAAAATATAAAATAATTAAGTCCAAAATATAAAAAATATTTTGAACTACAAATAATTTTTTTTTTTCGTTTTTAACTGTCTTTTTATTTTTTACTATAATTTTTTTTTATGCTGAAAAAAACTTTAATGCACAAATAATTTTTTTTTAGAACTACCAATTAGGGTAAAATATAAAACAATTAAGTCCAAAATATAAAAAATATTTTGAATTATAAATGAGATTTTTTTTGTTTTTAACTTTGTTTTTTATATTTTACTATAAACGAAAGAAAAATTGATTTATGCCAAATTAAAAATTAATGCATCAACATTTTTAAATGAACTACCAATTAGAGTAAAATATATAAAAAATTAGGTCCGAAATAAAAAAAAATAGTTTGAACTACAAAAAAGATTTTTTTTTCGATTTCAATTATATATATATATTTTACAATAAACGAAAAACAAATGATTTATGCCAATAAAATATCTAATTGGAAAGTTAAAAATATTGATGCATTAATTTTTTATTTCGGCATAAATAAAAAAAAAATTTGTTTATAGTAAAATATAAAAAAAACAAAGTTAAAGATGAAAAAAAAATAGCTCATTTTGTAGTTCGAAATATTTTTTATATTTTGGACTTAATTTGTTTTATATTTTACCCTAATTGGCAGTTCCCAAAAAAATATATATTTTGGCATTAATGTTTTTTTTTGGCATAAATTTTATTTTTTTTCGTTTATAGTAATATATAAAAAACAAAGTTAAAAACTAAAAAAAAAGATCTTATTTGTAGTTCGAAATATTTTTTATATTTCGGTCTTAATTTTTTTATATTTTACTCTAATTGATAATTCCAAAAAAAAAATTGTTTTGGTATTATTAGTTTTTTTCAGCATAAACCAAAAAATATATATATATTTATCAGTAAACCCCCTTTAGTTTTAGGGGTAGTTTTGTCCGAAATTACAGAGAATAAGGTAAGTTGATCAAATTTGTTAACGTCAAGGAGGTTTTCTGTATAGAATGGGAGGCAAGTTGATCTTTTTTCAAACCAAAGGGGGTTTCCCGATAATAGCCTTTTCAAATAAATTGGTGGTGGCATATGGAAAATTTTGTTCATTCACTTCTTTTCCTTTCTTTATAATCATTTATACATTTTAATTTTTTCTATTTGATAAAAAAACTAACCTCCCATAAAGTTTGAATCAATTACACGCATATGATCAATATTAATCACAGTGGGTACACTTATGAATCAAAATTTTCCTTTAAATATCTAGACCAAGTAGTATTTTTATCAATATATTATGTTATTTTTGTAATATGTCAATAATTTTCAAATTTTTATGCAAAATTGAGTTGTTTAGGTCTTGTTTTAAACCTCAAAGGTATATAATGTAATAAATGACAAACATAACTTGTCATGAGTAATTGAACCAAACTTACCGGAGGTTAATCTATTTTACCTTTATTTTTTGAAAACAATAATTCCACGTCAATTTATATTTCAAATTATGTCTAACAATGTCATACGAAATTTCATCTTGGGCTATTCTCAGAGTGCAAAAATAAAAGTTTGGACAGCAATAAAATGCCAGATCATCAAATCCACAGACAATTTTGGACTTCACCAATTTATTGGAATATTCAGTCCGACGAACATTTCAAACTTTGCAAATTAACTGAATTTATCTATATCAATTGTAAACTGTATACAAGTCCATTGTGTTCCAATGGTAAGAAACACACGAAGTATAAAACTGCAAAAACATTAAGAAGATGTTTTGGGCAAAAGAGGGTCTGCAATTTGAGAATCACTCTGTTTACCTTTCAAACAAGACAGAATCCAATAAACAATCCCAGCCAAGAAGAAGCTGAAGAACCAAGCATTGTTGTAAACCACGATAAACGAATCCGGAATCGAACTCAAAACTCCAACCTTCTGCAACAAACCAGGAACCACAGGCAAAATCCCAAGTACTAAAGCAATCATTGCTGCCAAATTATACCCTCCTGTATAATAATAAGCCCCGTTTGGATTCGACGTGTACAAGTCTTCGATACTCAAATTCGTGCCCTTAATGAGATAGTAATCTGCTAGAAGAATGCCCCCTATTGGCCCCAACAATGCAGAGTAGCCCACGAGCCATGTGTAGACGAAGCTCTCACTCGACTTGAGTAGCCTCCAAGGTTGGCAAGCAATGCCAAGCAATGCTGTCAAAAGCGCACCTTTTCGGAAGGTGAACTTCGAGGGGCTTAGATTGACAAGCGCGTTGGCAGGGGCTACGATATTGGCTGCAATGTTGGTCGTGATGGTGGCTAGACTGATCCCGAAAATGGCTAGGATCGTCGTTGAGAGCCCGCCAATTTGGCCTAGAAGTTGGATTGGATTCGATATGACATGCCCGAAAATCTGATTGGTGGATGAAGTAACGGCTAATCCAACGAATGTGAATGCGCCCATGAAGATTGGGAGGCCTACTTGACCCATGATTTGATCGGTTTGGCTCTTGGCGTGGCGAGTGAAATCGGGGATGTTTAGCGCCACAGTTGCCCAAAAACTGATGTTTGCAGTAAGTGAGGGGAAGAAAAGTGACCAAAACTCTGAATTGGAGAGCCTAGAGGACATGGAGAGCATGTAACTGAATCCACCAGCATTGACATAAGCCCAAGTGAGGAGGCAAGAGACAAGCACAATGAGGATTGGTGCTGAGTACTTTTCAAGGACTCTAATACCATCCATACCCTTCCACACTATGGTCATTTGGGCTAGCCAAAAGGCAATGAAGCAAGTGAACTCAATAGGGGAAGTGCCAAGCCAAGGTATGACATGGGACAAACTTGACTCTTTGACAATTTTGGGCAAAAGTAGGAAAATTGCTTCACCCCCAATCCATGTCTCAATCCCATACCACCCACAACCAACTAGTGCTCTCAGGAGAGTTGGGACATGGGCACCGCGAATGCCGAAAGAAGATCTAGCTAGGACCGGGAAAGAGATGCCATAGCGCGTGCCCGGGTGGCCAGTGAGGACTAATGGCGCCAACAGGATGACGTTGGCGGCAACGACGGTGGCAATGCCTTGCCACCAGGCCATGCCAAGGTCAACTAGGCTGCCTGCAAGGTAGTACGTTGGAACTCCCACAACTAGTCCTACCCATAAGCTAGCCATTTCCCACCCGGAAAAAGTCCGTTCAGACAGCGTTGTCGGCTTGAGATCATCGTTGATGAGGGTTGGATCGGGCTCGAAATTATGAAATTGGTGACTGAAAATATCGGGTTGGTTTGATGCCATGGGTGAAAAAGAGTGACATCTTCTAAGGGGGGCAATTTTGGCATGGTGTTTTGGAGGGAATTTATTTGGGATGCGAGGAATTGTGAGGTGGTGGTTTGGTTTGGTGGGGAAGGAATGGTGGTGGGGATGGAGATGGAGGCTGAAACATTTGGACAACATGTTGATGATGATGATGATACAGAATATAGATTCAGATGAGTATATGGAATCTGTGGTATCTGTTTGGGGCTTGAGGGATGGGGAGATAGTGAGTGGTGGGTTTGGTGTTATTTGTCACTTTCATTTGTTAGGTTCTCTAAGTTTAATGACCAATGAGGTGTTTTGGGTGACTTTTGGGTGTGTTGGATCTTGAAATATATGACAGATCATGAAGCAAATTGTTTTGTTTTTCTCCCCAATCATACATTTTGAAGGATTTATTTCGTGTGTGTGTGAAATTGTGAATGTGATTAATGTTGATTCAATAATTGTTGGATCTATTTGACTTTGTTTGGGATAAAATATTGATCAATCATGGCGTGGTTGACAATTTTCCACCCTGTGAACCTTTTTTATTATTATTTTCTGAAGAACAATTGAGTTGAATATTCAGTTGCGTAACCCATTGAAAATTTGATATTTCCAAGGGGAGATCTAAACTAAATCAGAAAAAATTGAATACTTGGTACTTGTGTCATTATTTTTTCTGGTAAAAAAACATAAATATTACTCATTATATGCTTTGGATAGGAAGTTTCTTCATGAAATGGCCTAGTAAAGTCTTAAAATCAATATGTTTAATTTTTGCACTAAATTGTGAAATTTGGTCCAATTATTTTATTTTTTTTACTTTTTAAAGTAAGGTAGAGAGTATAGAGAGTCTATGAGAGCAAATGGCCAGTCATAATCTTGAAAAAGGAATATGATCCATAGAAAACAAAAATAAAACTGCAAAGTTTGAAGGTTGTAAGTGTTGGGCCTTAATTTCAGTACTGAACTTGTTGTTGCTCGGCCCAAAAAGAAGTTGCTAAGGATCCAATAAAAACTGACTTATTGACAGGTCTATCTCAAGTTTTGCTCTTATTTCTTTTATTATTTATATCAAACTATTATTTTCTTCATTTTAACTCATTTAACAAGATCCTCCTCGAAATAATTTCCCCGTACATTTTGATCGTGCATAAAATTCATGTGCTCCTTAATGCTAAAAACAACCAATTGTTCCTAAGAAATTGTGTTTATTGTCATTTATAAATATATATTTTAGGTTCAACAAAAATTATTCAATTCTAATTAAATTATAAATTAATTTTTATTGCAATTCTAGTGACTCCACCTGTGATACTTTTGCATTGAAGCTCAAACTACCTTGGCAAAATGTTTTGAAAATCAAAATCTGTCAAGCTCACAAGTCAATAAAATCCCATCCCATACCTTCAATAGAATCAATACTATTAAAAGTTTAAAACTGTCTACAAGATAAGATTTTCTGTTCGGTAAGTATCTGCAAAATAATATTGTTGGTTAACTATATTCTATGTGTGCATTATATATTATATAGCGTGTGTTTATAGACTACCATATATATATATATATGTATTTATTTATTTATGTGTAAGACCCCACAAATATATATTATGCCGTCAGATTCTTAGCGACAATTAACTAAAAATTAGGCAGATGACAAGAGTATCGATAGCATCAAGCCAAAGTCTTTGCTTCATTAGATGATTTCTATACACCAAAGACTCAACTACCTCAGCCCTTAGGCAACGGTCACCTCCTCTCTCCAAGCCTAGTCATCTCCTAAATAATAGACCACCACCACCACCACCACCATCAACTTACACTTGTTCACATCCCCACCCCATGCCTGCACTCTTCTCAGTTCCCCATCCTAAATCTGCCACGTGTGCACATGTCTTGCCACGTGTACACATGTTTGAATCAATCCCAACTTTCTTTGAATCATCCCTACAACATTTCTCACTTTGCAATTCAGCCCCCCTATTCTTCCTTTATTCTACTTCCACAAAATCTTACTTATTTAACTTTTATTTCATACCCTTCTTTTTAAATCATAAAATGTTAACAAAAATTGAAAATGGGTTACACTGGGAATAAAAACAATATATATGGTTGACGAAAAAAATTATATGAACTTGAGGGACCTATATTAGTTATAGGAAGAAAGAATTAGAAAGAGAGGACTATATAATGAACCCCTCATTGTTTCTATAAACACAAACCCAAGTTGTTTACTGACAAGAAACAAAGAACTTCATATACTTCAACAATACAATCTGTTTCTCTACATCACAAAAAGCTTCAACAAATCCAAAAGGTTGTGTGATCAATTGATGAAGAGTCATGGAGGGCATAAACACACCACCACCACTTCCCACATCCACAATTCTCACTCCTCTCCTCATCTCCATGCTTGGCATAGTGGCCGCATCAATGGCCTTAATAGTCTACCACCTAGTATTGGTTAAATTTTGCATGAGGCGCCAAGAAAACTCCGGCGAGGCGGTGTTGGAGTCCGTCCCCGAAACCCCGCCTCCGTCCGGGGTCGAAGACAAAATCCTCCAAACCATTCCCATTCTTTCTTACTCGACCAAAAAGGGGTATCTGTTTAGGGTTGACCAAACCGAATGTGTCATTTGCTTGGGAGAGCTCGAAAATGAGGACATTGTACGTTTGTTGCCTAATTGCAAGCACTCGTTTCATGTCCCATGCATTGACCAATGGTTCACTGCCCACGATAGCTGCCCGGTGTGTCGGTCACCCATAGTTGCGCCAATCACTCAAGAGCTACCATTGCATGAATATTTCGATAATGGAGCTGAAGCTCCACCCCAAGATCATCGGGAAAGAAGTCCACAGACTCCTCGTGGCGTGCTTCGACATTGTGTGTCGATGGCATTGCCACGAGAGAAGGGTTCATCGAGGAACGTGGTGATGGGATTGAAGAGATCGTTGTCGATGGATCAATCGAATCATGTGGTTATTGACATACAAAGAGAGAGTGAGAGTGAGTGTTTTTCGACGAAAAGTGAGCTTTTCAGGAGTCGATTGTATCGGGCGCGGTTAGGCAATTGGATCGAGTGTCTTCCAAGTTGTTGAGGTCCTTCTACCGATTGAGGATGGGACAGGGAAGCACGGCCAGTGAAATTCTCCCATTATAATTAAGCTGTTTTTTCAGATTTTTTTAATTCATACATAAACTGTAGTTCATCTTCTCCTTTGATACGTCACATTGGCTCGGCTGCTACCGATACATAATTTATATTCAATTTTAAGATCGATATTGTATGGAGTCACTTTTTAATATCGGTATTGCATGGAGTCAAATATAACAGAAACTCATATTGTGATAGCGAATAATGGTTTAGATATGGTTCGGGTATGTAAAGAACTGAAAATTATATATCACCAAATTTTCTTCTTTTTATGTCAGGTTTAGTTAAAATCACGTGTTTGTATATTTAGAGGATATTGATGACTAATGCGTTATAAATTTATAATGTATGATTGAGTGGGGGTGAAGTACTACAATAAAAGGACAACTTCGCTTTTACGGGTTTGATCATATGTAACCAACAACAAATTATTTTATTTCATGTTTTTAAATAGTAAATATATCTAATATAAAATGTAATGAGTGACATTTAAAAAATTATAAATTTAATTTTGGTCACCAAAATTAAATAATCAAATTCAAACAGAACGAAGACTTCTGCAGGTTAAGGGTTAGCATGAAATTTTTTTGGTTAATTTCTTAGGTCATCTCAAATTTTAGGCTACTAACAAAAAGCATTTAAAACATAAAATATTGTATTCACGTGCTTAGGAATGGAGCCAGAAAAAATTGTAACGGAAGCCAATTTATGATATTAGGGCAATAAGTAAAAAAAAAAAAAAAAAATTAATGAGACAAATCTCATGTTTTTCTTATATTTCCTTAAAAAAAACTTGTCATGGTATTAAAAATAGCAAAAAGTTAATAATAATAAAAATTTATGGGGGACATTTGCCCCAAGCGGTAGCTGGGGCTCCGTGCTGCACGTGCCCAACCATCTAAAATTGTGAAAAATCAACCAAATTAGGTATAATAGGCTCTTATATGGTAGTAATATTATCTAATACTTTCTTTATTCCAATTTATAAAACTTTTTTGGGAAATCCAACTATTTAAGATGTTGTATTGATAATGAATGAAATACCAAATGAATGAAATATCAATTTTATCCTTGATCTTACCATAATAATGTGATGGTTTATTTGTAGATGATTTATAATTTCAATGCATAAAAGGTAAATTAATAAAGTGATATGATAAAATATTTTGACTTTTCAAATAAAATACTTATTTTGGGATGGCAAAAAGAGTAAAAGTGATCATTTATTTTGAAACAGACTGAGTAGTACAAAGTACTCGCAAAGTCATTGATTCTCAATGTGTGTGTAATACTTCATAGATTTTTGTTTTTTCTTTTGAATTTCTTGGGTTATTCCAAATTTTAGTAATCTACTAAGATATAAGCATTGTTAAATAATAAACTATTTACCCAAAAAAAAGTGATAATTATAAACCGCCCTATACCACCACGATCTCTCTAGACGTTGTTGGTTTTCTTGAATAATCTATTTTTTAATTTATTTTTCACAAAAGAAAATTAAAAAAAGGAGGGATTTTGGAGGGGGTACATTGTAATTGTTCCGACAATTGATCATCTTCTTTCTATATCCCTATTTTCTGGGATGTAGTGATGTACTAATAAGAACTAATTATTATTATTATTTATTAATTTTTTTTTTTTATAAGAACTAATTATACAAGGGACAAAAAAAACAACAATTTATTTTTCAGGAGAAAGACAACACGACCCATTGCCATTAATACTCTCTCTGTCCTAAATGATCGGCATCAATAAATGGATTCAATTCAAGCTAAAGGCTAAACTGTGCTTCAAGAGAAGTTATAGTTAGAGTAAATTTGTCACGAATAGGTGACAAATTTGAAGTAAAACATTTCCAATAAAAAGTTTACTAAGTTATAGCTAAGATATATATATATATATACCTTATATATATGTACCTAATTTGAAATATTAGATCTCAATTCAACTTGAATTTTCTAGTTTTGTTTGGTTCTTGTAGGTTGATTAGATTACAAGATTTCAGTTATAACCTCCCAAGAGTTGAGGAAATATTTATATTGCGTTTGGTACATATGAATAAAATGAAATAAATATGGGAATGAGATTCTTATTTTTTATTTGGTTAAAATATCATTTACTAAATAATGAAATAATAACCTTTTTTTCGTTTTATTAAGGAATGGAATGTTCATTCCATAGGTTTAGTAATGAAATATATTTTAATTATGTGAAATGATTTTCATTACAAAAGAATGATGATTCTCACTTTATAATACCTACCAAACAAGAAAATAGTTGGAATATATATTTTATTACATTCCATTTCTGCATATCAAACACAACATTAAAGTACTAGCTTTTCTTCTTCAACAACCACAATGTGGTAAAGAGAAGAAAAGCTTGCTAGATCTAGAACTTATTGTCAATATTTTCACTCTATTTTGACTGTTGTTATGAATTTGCTTCTATTTCCCTTTGTAAGAATACTTTTGTGTATTATTTATTTATGACATGTTCTAGATAATAATTATGTTGAGTGTTAGATAGGTTGGTTTGCTTTCAATGACATTGATAAACTTCATCAAATGCATAATCAAGCATTGAAGTAATGAAGAATACAAGTGAAGCACGAAATGGAGCATATTGAGGAAAAATGTCTCCTGGAGGGCGAAAACGATATTTTCCGAAACCGTCACTTTAAGCAAAAAGTATTGTGGGTTCAAGAGATTCATTTTGGTGCAGTTGTGAAAAAATTTGTTTTAACAAAAAAACCTACGCTTTCAGTTTCAAAAAATGGCTGGAAAACACATTTCTACGCTTGGACCTACGCTTGAAGCGTAGGCCCTGCTACGCTTGAAGCGTAACTACGACAAGTTTTTGCCTATTTTTGCCTGCGATATCCAAATTGTTCGAGGGTTAGTTTTATGATATGACCACGACTTATATACATTAAAGTGCGTTCTATATACAATATATTCACCAGAATATAGAGTTTGGATGTGAAATTACAAGACAGGGCAAACTTAGGGTTTGGATCATTCTTGTTTATAAATACCTAAGTCTACAACAAGAGGAGGCACGACTTTAAGAATTCTCTGCAAGTTTTCTACAGCTTCATCTTTTTCTTCTAGAGAGATATACATATGGTGAGAGAATATCATTGAGTGATTAGAGATATACAAGTTCTCTCTTGTATTTGGACTTCTTCAATCATGCTTCTACATCGACGATTTTTATGCACAATTGAATGGTATAATTGCTGAAAAATTCACACATCGTTTATAGCAACGTGGTTGCTTTGATCCGTTGAAGAACGGAGTCATTTGTGTGCGGATATCGAAGTAGAGGCTTCGTGGTGATTTTGATATGTTGAGAAGCAGAGCCGTCATAGTACGGAGATCGGAGTGAAAGCTTCGTGGAACACGAGTGAATCTATACTTTCAGATGTTGAGTGAAGAACAACAAATTACAGCAGTTGTAAGTTATGTTTTCATAGAGTCTGTACAAATTCTCTAATTCATAGTGCATCGATACCCGAGCGTATCCGTAGTTTTTACTTGGAGTCTTTCCAAGGTTTTTCATGTAAAAATCTTTGTGTCTTCTCATGATTTAAATTTCTGCACTTATATTCATATTTGTTTTATTGATCTATTTTTTTGTATTGAATTGAGAATTAGGGTTTGTGACTAATTAAAATTAAATTTTCGCTGTATAATTTTAATTGATCATAAAATCGACAAAAAACATATTCTCTCATGGTCCTAGTGGGACCTATTAAATCAATATACAACAGCTCTAAAGGTCTAGAAATACCAATGACATTTGTCTTTTTGTGCTGACATCTGACTTGTTTACCCTTCTGACATAATCCACACACAATCCTTTTTTCATAACCAAGCTTAAGGACACATTTAACAATTTCACTCTTAGTGATTTTTGTCAAATTACGAAAATTAACATGTCTCAATCGCTGATGCCAAATCTCAACTTCATCAAGTTTAACTCTATTGCATAACAATTCAGAACATGGAACAATGCAATAGCAATTATCAGTTGAACGCATACCTTCCATCACGCAATTCCCAGAAGAGTCAATGATCGAACACTTATCAGGTGAAAAATTTATAGTATGCTTGTTATCACATATCTGACTTATGCTCAACAAATTTGCTTTTAGACCTTCAACATAAAACACATCTTCTATTTTAGGTAAACCTGAAACCACAATGGTACATTTTCCTCGTACTTTAGACTTCTATTCATCACCAAAAGTAACTATTCCACCATGACACTCCTCGAGAAATCCAAATAATGACTTATCTTCAGTCATATGCCTCGAACATCCACTATCTAGATACCAAGAACTAGAATTTCTTGCTCTAAGTGCAGCAATTTGACAATTTGGACTAGCATGTGATGTGCCACATTTTGGAGTCACATGTTTCCCTATACTAGTAAATGGCATTGTGGTTGTACACATGTGAACCCTATATACACAGAGAATATTTGCAATGATATGGCAGATTTGAAAATCAGATGACTCAATAAAGTGGACTCACATGTTTAGATGGCATATTTGTATAGAGTTGGCTATAAAACCAACATTCAACATTCAAGTAACCTCATATCCGCAACGGATAGAAAAAAAAACACATCATTCAAGTGTGTTCACATATATGTTTCTCACACATACCGGAAGGGATAGAGTTTCTCACACATACCGGAAGGGATAGAATTTGCGTGCAGTGTGTCGTCCATAATTCCTTTTTTTATTTAAGGTATGTATATATTTGTAACTATTATTGCAATGTGATTTTTTTGTAGAAAGTTATTTATTATTATGTCTTTTAAAATGATTACTAATTTTTTAATATATATATTTATATATATAATGATATTTTTGACATTTTGTAAAAATTATATATAACAATACAAAAATTTTGTTAGAAAAAAGCAATCATTTAAAACCTAAATATCAAAGTAGATAAAAATTTAAAATTCAAAAAAATATATATAATATTTGAAATAATTACTCCAAGTTAGAAAAATGTATAAAATTGAACTAATTACCCCAAATTCTGAAATATATATATAAAAGTATTTAGAAATATAAAATTCCAAAAATATATAACATTTGAATCATGTATGAAATTCAAAACAAATTATTTTTTAGCTCCCAAAAAGGGTAAAGTGCAAAAAACCCTTCCTGATTCTATGTGCGAGACTCTTCCTATAGATTTTGTGTTGAGTGTTTGGAATTTTCTCGGAAAGAATGAGAAAGGAAAATAAATTGATTGAAAATTGAACAAGTCTGTGCTTGAATTGTTTGCTGATTGTATGAGTCTGTGCTTTAAAAATAATCATGTTCTAGTTTAGAAAAAAGAAAAGCATGAAAGAATTCAGAAGGAACTATATGTATGCATATACATATATATATATATACCTATATATGTATGTATGATCACAAAAAAAAGAGACCAATGGTGGTGAGTGGTTAAAAAAAAATTATATTTGTTTTCGAATTTTATATATGTTTTCTAATTTTATATACATATTTTTTGAATTTTAGATAATTTTTTCTAATTTAATATATTTTTTTCGAATTTTATTTATTTTTTTTCGAATTTTATATATATTTTTTAGAATTTATATATATTTTTTCAAATTTTATTTATTTTTTTCGAATTTTATATTTTTTTTCAAATTTTATATATTTTTTCAAATTTTAATATATATATTTCGAATTTATGTATTTGTTTCATATTTTATACATATTTTAGGAATTACTATTTTTTTTTTGAATTTTATATACTTTTTCAAATTTTAATTTAGGGGTAAATGTGTCATTTACAAATTGAGGGGGTACATTGCACCCAATTGATAGTTGAGGGGGGGTTTTTTTGTAATTGAAGGGGTTTTTTTGCTCGTAGGCAATAGTTGAGGGGGGTTTTTTGCACTTTACCCTTAAAAAAATTAAGACAATATATATGATTTTTATGTTTTTTTCCACATTAATTGAAACATGGACAACCGTTTACCGGTGCATCACTTGCTTCAGGCAGATGAGACATTGGAAGCTAGTATTTCGATCATGCATCAAATCTTCAAGTTTCTGGATGAGATACAGGGGAACCCGGTTCCATGTAGAAATTCCGCCTTAAGTGATCACAATTACATAATTGAGATCCTCAACAACGAAACACGTTGCTACAAAAAGTTTCGGCTTTCTCCCCCTATTTTCATTGAATTATGTGAGAAACTAAAACTATTAGGGCTTCAACCTTCGAGAGATTTAACTATACCGGAACAAGTAGGTATTTTCTTATTAACTTTATCGCATAATATCAGAAATCGGATGACAGCGGAAAGATTTCAGCACTCAACATTTACGATTAGCCGGTACTTCCATAATGTGTTATATTATGTTCAACTCCTGGCCACATAAATTATTGTTCCACCAGATTTCAGTGTTATCCCAATTAAGATCAGGGAAAATCCTAAATTTTGGCCCTACTTTAAAAATTGTGTGGGTGCAATAGATGGCACCCACATCCATGCACAACTCCCTGTGCAGCACCAAACAACATTTCGTTCCAGAAAAGGTGATACGACCCAAAATATCATGGCAGTATGCTCTTTTGATCTAAAATTCACATTTGTCCTAGCAGGTTGGGAAGGATCTGCAAATGATTCGCGGATTCTGAATGAGTGTTTGGTAGACCAAACGTTTGGATTTCCATATCCACCCGAAGGTATTTTGTAAATAACAGTATAACATGCGTACAATACATGATTCATGTATTTGAAGCCAATTTTTCTTTATTTTATTTTCTGTCTAATCAATGCAGACAAATATTATCTAGTAGATTCTGGTTACGCAAATCACCCCGATTTTTTGGCACCATATCGGGGTCATCGATACCACTTGCAAGACTTCCGTAGGAGCGATAGAAATCCACGCAACAGAGAGGAAGCGTTTAATTACAAGCATTCTGCATTGAGAAATGTCATTGAACGATGTTTCGGATTGCTGAAGATGAGGTTCAGTATACTGAAACAGATGCCTGGATATAAGTTTGAAACACAGGTAAAAATTGTGACTGCTTGTTGTGCGCTTCACAATTTTATTAGGATGGAGTCCATGTCGGATTATTTATTTTAGTAAATGGAAACTGATGATGTTGAAGTCGATGCGGACCATAGTCATGTCAATACTGCATCAGGTTCACGTCACAATGCAATAGACATAGTGCATAATGATATTGCTAACGAGATTTTTCGATACACGGGTCGTATTTGAAATGCACACAACTCGTTAGAGGCAATACTTGTTTTGAATTGGGCATGTAGTATGTTGGCGATATTTAAAGATGTTGGACCTGTGATTTTCAAGAATTTGTATCCATGGGGTGTGCCCCATATTAATAAATTTGTATTTATGTGGCTTGTTATAATTTGTTTGAAAAAATCTAATGTCAAACTTAACAATTTTCAAATAATATACATAAATTCATGCAAAGTATCAAAATAATTCTTTTAAGAAGAAAAACAAAAGTACTAACATTTAAGTTGTCTGCTTGGACTGTTTGTATACTTTTTTAAAAGAATTTACAAATTTTTGGAATATATATAATTATTTCAAAATTTATACATATTTGAAAATTTGTAATTTTGAATATTCTTTTTTGTATATTTTATTGTAATTTGTATATTTGAGCCGAATAATTACATGATTTCTTTTCGAATTCTATATATTATTGAATACAATTTTTAAAAAAATTTGATATATTTTATTGACATTTTATATATATATTTTTGAATGTTATATAATTAATTCGAATTTTATACATTTTTGGAATTTTATATTTGATTTTTCAAAGTTGATATCATCATTTGGTATTTTATATTTTTTGTAATATTATATATATATAATATATATATATCAAACAGAATTTCAGACCAAACCAGAAAGACCAGACCATTTAGGCCATGTTTGGTAGGCGGTCTTTCTGGTCCGGTCTGGTCTAATCTGATCTGGAAAAGTCTGTTTGGTAAGCGGTCTGGTCTTACTCTTTATTTATTATTTATTATAATATTTATTTATGTATTATTTATTTCTTTCTTTATTATTTCTTTACTTTATAATATATTTTATTATTTTATTATTTATATTATTATTTATTAATTTATAAATATATTCTATTTATTTATTATTATTTCATTATTTTAATTAATTTTAATTATAAATTATTTATTCATTTTTAATTATTTAAAAATATATTTTATTAATTTAATATTAATTTATTATTATTATACTCATTTTTTTATTATTATTATGAAGTATTTATTCATTATTATATTTACTTATTATTTATTATTATATCTAGTTATTATTTTTTATTATATTTATTTATTATTATTATTTATTTCATTGTTTTTATTATTTATTATTTTTATTATATTTTTAAATATGTTTTATGTAATTTATTATTATTATTTATTATTTAGTCCATTTTTTATTATTATATTTATTTATTATTATTGTATTCATTTATTATTATTATTATTATGTTTTATTTAATTTATTATTTATATTATTAATTGTTCATTTTTAATTATTTATAAATATATTTTATTATTTATTCATTTATTTATTATTATTAGGTATTATTTATTTTTTTATATATATTTTTTTAAAATATGTTTTATTTAATTTTTTATTATTATTAATAATTTATTATTATTATTTATTCATTTTTAACTATTTATAAATATATTTTATTAATAAGACCAGACCGGACCACCAGGAACCACCTTTTTTTTTTGTCTGAAATGTGGCCATTTCGGTTTGATTTGGTCTTACTTGGTCTAACCAAAAATTTGGGACCAATGCTATCAAACATGGTTTGGTCCCATAAAACACAAGACCAAACCAGACCAGCTGGAACCGAACCACCTACCAAACATGCTCTTATCAAACAAAATTTCAATCAGCACCAAAACCAAACCAGACTACACAAGACCAAACAAAATCAGCCAAAACAAATTCAGCAAGACAAAACCAAACCAGAACACTTTTCAAACAGGCTATGTTGAAAACTTGAAAGTTGAACAATATACAGATATACTATATATGACTTTCATGTCAGTGTGTAACAGTGTAACCCACAATACCGGCAGCTCTACCGAGCTAGAGAGAGATTAGTGCATTATTAATTTCAAATTTAGGTTAACGAGAGATTATTACCTTATTAATTTTTTTAATTCATGTACTCAATTATTATATGTAGTGTATATATATTTATATTTTGCACTACTCAATTATATATAATAATTAACCAACATTTAACTCTCTTCCGACATGACATGCGGCCTAAATTTATGAATTAGAGCTAGCTGGTGACCATTGTACAACGTCACCACCATTATTGCAATATTCAAGAAACTTAAGGGGCATATCTGGTAATCATCACACATTTCAACTTTCTACACGTCAGCACCATTAAAGGACGCTATAGTGGATCCATTGTTTTTGGACCGTCCAATCTTGGCATGCTAATAAATATATATCCACGTGGCAAAATCACCAAAATAGCCCGAGCACCAAAACACCTCTCTCAAAATTACCATGAATCCGACGGTTGAGAATAAACATTAGCCACCACGCCTAATCTTAACCGTTGATTAGGTAAGAACTAAGGCTTGTCCTCTAGTACCAAGGTGTGTTGTTGAATTCTAAGTTGCCTCTGGCTCTCTATTTTTCATCTGTAATTCTCTATGCAAAAATTCTCCATTATGATTAGGAGAATCTAACAGTTGTCTAACAAATATTCACATTGCTTTCAATACCCATTCCATCAAAATTCAACTCTCGTAATGGTAATGCCATTTCTCTCTCTGTATACATATATATACACATATATACACACTCTGTCTCTCTCTAATCATCATTATATTCCCCTAATCTCTAAATTAAAATTTGGGCTTTTTATTTTATTATTTTATTTTATCTGTAATAGGACATGATGATTGTTCCTCCATGGTTAGAACCATTGTTGAACACAGCATTTTTCAGTGTGTGCCGGACACACAGAGAAGCAGCGAGGAGTGAATGCAACATGTATTGCTTGGATTGCATTTGTGACCCTTTTTGTTTCTATTGCCGATCATCCAAACACAAAGACCATCATGTAATTCAGGTGGGTGTATATAAGCAATGAGTGTGTGTGTGTATATATAATTATATATATTGTATGTACATTGATGTAAAATTCATTTGATTGGAATTTACTGTGTATGTGTGTGTGTGTGTGTTTTGTAGATAAGGAGATCTTCATATCATGATGTAGTGAGGGTTTCGGAGATTCAAAAGGCATTGGATATAAGTGGAATACAGACGTATGTGATAAACAGTGCAAGAGTGATGTTTCTAAATGAGAGGCCTCAGCCTAAATCTGGGAAAGGAGTTTCTCACATTTGTCAAATATGCGGGAGGAGCCTCCTGGACTCTTTTCTTTTCTGTTCTTTAGGCTGTAAGGTATGTGCATTTCTCTTTTTTTCTTTTTTCTTTTATATATATATGTTTTTATTTTTTTGAATGTTAAGCAAATCACACACCATAAACTCTTTTAATTTGGGGAAGAATGAAAATATTATTAGACCACCATTAGTATTTTATTTTTTGAATAATTGCATTTCCCTTTTTCATTCATGATTTGCTTCACATTCATAACAAATCATCACAATGCTCAATAAAAATTGGAAAATACTTGGATCATTCCTCCTCGGAAATGAGGAAATTTGTACTCCTGCTGATGTTGTACAGTAGCATTTCGAAATGTAGCTAAAAAATTTCAAAAAAAAGAATTGGAGTTTATTCCTCTTCTTATAAATTTTATGTTGCTTTCTTTTTTAATTTTTTTTAACATGTTTTGGACCACATCAACAGAATGCCAAACTTCATTAGCCCCAGAGGACACATTATTGTCCATAAAATTATTATGCAAATATTAATATACACACACTCACATATATGTATGACATAACTGACATATGTTTCGGATTAATTTCAAGTGTGAAAATGCCAATTCAAGTTTAATAACATCATAGGGTTAAAATGTACGAGTCAGAATTCTTTCTGGTTCTAGCAAGGTGGTGCATCAAGTACAACGACTGTGATTGCTTACAAAAGCAGAATATTCATACATGTGAGCAAATTGCTCTAATTTTGAGCAAATTTTTTTTTAAATGTAGAAATATCATAACCCAGATACATATATCAGCAAGGCTGTCAGATCATTGTACCAATGATCAACATCCTCCACCACAACCTATCATGTTTATGTATTATATACACGAATTATCAGCATTTGTTTCATCACATAATGTACCAATATTGGCCATAATGATTACCTCCAAAAAAGAGGGTTTAATTGCCTTAAATAGGGCTGCACACGGTATGTTACGGTACTGGTTCTACAGGAATCGGAAACAAACCAAAATTTTTGGTTTTTTTAAATATGGAATTGGTATCGAACCGTAGGGGAACTGAACCGGAATCGAAATTTCGGTTCGGTTCCGGTTCAGAGTGCTTTATAATCTTTTATAATCTGTACAATTATATTTGATTGATAGTGTTTGAAAACTGTTTCACAAAATTTCAATCAAGTTAAAACACATATTTAGATAAATGTCTTTTTATAACTTCTGTTGAGAATTGAGAATAGTTTTAAAAAATTAAAAGCAAATAGACATTGATCTAGTCATGAAACTCAAACTTGGTCCATGAATCATAAATGAATCCAAAGAGTTTCAGCACAGACCTAGTTCAATGAACCTCAGTGAGTCAAAAAAATACTAAAAAAGTTTTTTAACATAAGCAGTGAGAGGCTGAGAGCGGCTGTGTTTTCCAGTTAACCCTAAGAAATTTTAAAGAGTCTCTTATATAGTGTTAACAGGAAAACACAGCCGCTCTCAGCCGCTATTATATATATATATATATATATATATATATAATATGGTCCTTAAACGGTTAAGTTAAACCGGTCTATGGCATATATATTATATATAGAATTTTGGTTCGGTTCCGGTTTGGTTCTTGAGAGTCAAGAACCGGAACCGAACCGAAAATATCGGTTCTTCAAAAATGGGAACCGGAACTGAACAGGAAGTCCTAAGAACCGAACCAAACCGCCGACGCAGATTCCGGTTCGGTTCCGATTCCGCGGTTCTTTTGTGCAACCCTAGCCTTAAAAGAGATAATTTTATTTTGTTTTTCCAATTTGTTGTTTCATGACTTAGCTTGTAGGAATAAAGAGAAATGGGGTTGCAAGCTTTGTCTTAGAGACCAAGAATGAGATAGTAATGGGAAGAAATGAAGGGGTATCAAGGAGAGTGACATTATCAAGAGAAGAAGAATTGCTTGAAGGTTCACAAGAAAACATGTACCCTTCCACGCCACTTCCATCTCGTCCTAACGGAAGGAGAAGAAAGGGCATACCCCAAAGGGCACCATTTAGGTCATAATCAATTGAATACGGACTTGGATTCTCTACGTTACCTCAAGTAAGTTGTTACAACTCGTAAAGTTATATTCAAAGCGCGCATAACAAAAAAAAATTCTAATATCTTCAAATTTGCAACAACTAACATGATTTTATGTTTACCGTCAAATGAAACAGCGAATAGAAGCATAGACGCATAACAAGTGTATTTGTAGGTCACCTAATGTGTAGGGGAGGAAGGGGGTGTCCTATAAACAAAAGGGTATGTTTCCCTTTTGGGTGGGAAGAAATTGAAAGAAATTCTTTGTGAAGAAAGCAATAATGCAATGGTGGTGTTGATAGTTTGTAAAGTTGTACATGCAGCTAAGGAATTAAAGACAAGTCTTTGTGAGGTTGGAGTTTGTAATTTTCATGGGCCCACCAGCCCACATGGGCCTTTATATAAAGAAGCAACAATGTTTTTGTTTTTGGTATTTTGTAACGGGGCAAATCAACTTTCTTTGATTGTGGTCACTGAAAATAATTGAGTTTATTTCTTTGTTTATAGATGTTCAATCAAGGCTGTCAGGATAGAGAGTTTATATAGTTTTGAGGATTATTTCTTTGTTTACAGTTGTTCAATTAAGGCTGTCAGGATCGAGAGTTTAGGTCGTTTTGGGAATTATTTCTTTGTTTATAGTTGTTCAATCAAGGCTGTCAGGATCGAGAGTTTAGGTTGTTTTGGGGATTACGATTCTATCTAAACGCATTAATTTTTTTAAAATATATATTAATAATTAAATATTTATTTTAAAATTCTAAATCATATTAAAATTTTCAAAATTTTCTAATGCATTAGCCTTTTAAATGTTTTCTCATAAATCTAGGCCATATATTGGGATATTGAATTAAATCATAAAATTTTTGGACATTTCATATGGAGGGCTTATCCATCCAACCATTATTTCAACGTAGTAGAATCATTGTAAAATTGAACAGAATCGTAAAATTTTACCTGTTAGAATCGAAATCAACTATGTGTTCAATATGCCATGAAAAGGATAAGGAAGAGAGAAAATAGTTCTATCATATTCTCATTAGTCTATGTGAATTGGTGATTTTTCATCATGTGTTATTGTTTCTTTATATAATTTATATTAATATAATAATTTTACGTCTTTATTCAACACTTATATGTTAAGACCCTATTTGAATTAGTTTTACCAACGCTATTTTTGTTTTTCTGAAATGAAAAATTATTGTGGACATTGTTTGACAAATTTTTTAGACAAGTTTTTAGGTTTTGGAATATCGCTCCGAAGAAATTAGCAAGTACAACTTTTGTAAAGGATTTTTCTTCTCTTTTTCACCTGTATAAAAACTAGAGTATAAGTTCTATCAAACATGATCTAAGTACAATATTAATTTACTACTTTAGTTACACTTTGTCTCTAAATTTGTGAGCTATGTTACATGTTATAGACTTATAGTGTGTTAGCATGAGATTCTCCTTTAGATGATTCCTAGAATACACATTGCTTTAAAAGTGCAAATAAAAATATTTTTTTTATAAAGAAACTTTGATTTGTTACTATATTTTGTAAGATAATTATACTATTTCTTTAAATAAATAAAAAACTAAAAAGAAAAATAGAAAGGACTTACAAATTTAGAACTACTATTTCTTTTTCATACACTAAACTAGCCTAGATGCGATTGGCCCCATAAAGCAAAGCTATAAACAAAGCACGAGCATTTCTAACTACTTTTCATAACCTTTCATAATTTCATTGGAATATGAGAATTCTAAAAGATATATTGATTTTTTACAGACAAAGTGAGAAAAGTCCAAAGAAAGAATGACAAAGAAGACCTAAATTAGGGTTTGAATTATTCCTTCGAGAAAGCCTTATTTTCCCGTGATAGAAGGGAAGGAGAGAAAAAAAAAAAAGAGTAGGTCTTGATGGTTGACATGAAACAAATGTGAATGGAGTGAAATAAAACCATAGCTTCACACCCACACAACAGAAAGAAACAATATTAAGAATATATATATATATATATATGTGTGTGTGTGTGTGTGTTGGAGAAGAACTCATGTGATTAAGAAACATAGTTTGCTTGATACGATTGCTTTGATAATCCTTTTAAGGAACATGTTTTCTGGCATATGTACTTTATGTTTTTTTTTAGGAAAAGGATAAATTTGTGGCGCAATTTATGTTTCTTTTTTAGGGTGAAATTAAAGAAATTAATGTTATTTGTAAGTTATGTGTTGTTTCTCACATGTACTGTTTTGGCCCATGTAGAAATGCTAGTACTATCACTCTCACTGTCTTTTAACCAAAATCCTCCAAGCTGATTTCAGCTCAAGATAGGCCTAATTTGGTAACTTTATGTTGAATTACGATGACACTGTACTTCAATATAAGACTTAGGTCGAATTTTATTTAAGATCAATTTTTGTAATGACACAATTTGAGAAATATTAGTTGCAACAGTTGCATTTGAAGAAGTAAATGAATTTTTGAATTTAGAATTTGAACGAAGCTAGTCCAACATGAGACTCAAGTTTTCGATTAATTCGGTGCTTTCAAACATGGCAAGAGCTCGTAGAACAATTTAATTGTAACTAGATGTGATTTTCATTAATTTGCATTCTAAGGGTTGTTAAGTTGATACAAATGTTTGCCATATCAATTGAAACTCGACTCGACGTATTTTTATATTTGTATCATTTTATAATTTTTTTATATTATATGATGGTATAATAGTTTCTACAGTTGTACCTCACGTGAGGAGAGCAAAGTTGAGAACATGGTAATTATGCACTTTATAAGTTTGTAATCAACAGAGTTTGCATGTTATCTTCATGATTTAATCATAGAATTTAATTTTATTTATAATTTGGTGCTAAATATGTTGATTACATGGGATATGACTCACTCACAGTTAGCAGCAATTGGCAATCTCATTATCATCCATGCCTTTTTTTATGACTTTGAACTCACATTGATCATGGCAATATATCATGGTGAATATACTCATCCAAGACTTGTGGTAATATTTGGTAATAAACAATACAAGTGGCAGAAGAATATGAAAGTTTCTTGGGTTAATTATACTGACACCCCTAAGATTTGAAAAAATTATAATTAGATGTTACATTTGGAAAGTGTGATTCAATCACCCTCTGAGATTTAGAAAACTTGACAAACGCCCTCCTAATGGGAAAAAAATCATATGTTGTAATTGACCATCAAGTGAGATGGACCCACACCCATCCAATGATGTGTATTTATCCATAAAAAAAAATGTGAATCCTAGACAAGTGATGGGTGAATGCACTATTGGATGAGGACGCGCATTTGATGGCCTCACTTGAGGCCATCACTTAGACGATTAATGCTCCCTCTAATGACTCAATAACTCATTTGACACACAATGAAAAGTTATTTTTGCCCTTTAACTTTTGTCTTCAACTACACTAGTTATAAATTATATTTTTTATCCTTAGTTCTCACTTTGATTAATTAAAATACTCCTTCCATAAAAATTAAATTAAAATTATTAATCTTTCAACCTTTATTGGGTCAAATTTTAGCACTTAAATAAAAAATCTCAATTTATCAACCCTATGTAGATAAAAAATTTAATTGTTCTTAAATAAAAATCTCAATATCACAACCTTATTTGTGTTATTTTTATATAAATTATTAAATTTACATAAATAATTTCCCAATCAAAAGATAATATATATGAAAAAAAATTCGTATATTTAAGTGTAGCTAAATAAAAGTCCTAATCTACCATCCTTAATTGAGTTAAACTTATTCTTAATTATTTATAAAAAATAAATCTCCAATTTTAAAAAAATACAATACTCAATTTAATAGGGTGATGTAAAGTATATAGTTGAGAAGGGTATTATGGACATTTAACACCCTTGATATTTTTTAGTTATTTTATAAATTTCATTGACATTTTACATTTTTTTGGAAGCAACTTTACTGATAGGGGTTTGAGTGTTAACAAAATAAAAATGTTATATCTAATAATAATTTCTTCAAATCTTAGGGGGTGTGAGTGTAATTAACCCAAGTTTTTTCCACCTTTGAAGTCCAAACTTAGAAACTTACCGAAAGTAAATGAATTGATGGTTTAAATTTTTTGTTTTTGTTGGTGAAAGTGTGTACGGAAAACTTGTCATGGTTAACCAAAGAATGAAAATGAAAAACCGTTGGGTTAGTTTTAGGTTTACTTTTACTTCAATGGATTCATGAGGTTTGCAAATTTTTATTCAAACCCCCTACTTCAAAGTGACATTAGAGAATGTAAATAATATATGTCAAAAAAAATAAAAAGTTTAAATAAAAATTTGCAAACCTTAGGAAGTATAATTAAAATAAAACTAAACGAAGGGGGTGAAAATTTTAATATGTTTTTTCGCACAAGTTTAAAAGATTGATGTCAAAATAATTTAATAAGGGTAATACCATTGATTTGAAAGGGCAAAATAAAAGGGCGTCAGAAGTCATTTCCTACAGCCTACAGAAAAAGAAAAAAAGAAAAAAAAAAAAGTCTTTTCCTACCAAAATAAAGGGTAACAGTGTTTTTCATTAAAAGGGCAGAACAGACATAAATCTTTTTGTTTTGTTTTTTCTTTTTTTAAAAAATATACATTAAATTTTGGTTGTGCATTAGTTTTTGAAAGTAGTAGAAGCTACTTTAACAAGGGTGGCATTTCATGTTCAAAATAAGGCTACATTTGATACGCAGGAATGAAATGGAATGAATGTATGAATGGATTGAGAATGATAATAGAATGAAATGATCATTTTCATTCTATTGTTTGGTTGCAAAAGGAGTCATATTAACAATGGAATAAATTTAAAATGAATTTTTTTCCAAATTACCCATTTTAGTAACAAATATATTATTCTAATTATATGATATTATTTTTTAATTATTTTTATTAAAAAATAATAAAAGATAATGATAATAGTGGTGACGGATAACAGATGTGCTAGTAGTAAAAAGTGATGATGGTGGAAAGTGGTAGTGGAGTATGGGGTGGTGGTGGTCCGATGGTGTGTTAGTAGAAGACAATGGAAGTGGAAATGATGGTGAAGGTAAATGGAGATTGTAGTGGTGGTGGTAGAAGGTAAAGAAGGTGGAGTAGGAGATGGTGGTTTGTTTATTTAATATGTGTAAGGGTTATTTAGTAATTTAATGTTTTAAAAATATTTCTTAAAAAATGGAATGCTCATTTCATATGTTTAGTAATGGAATGGATTTTCATTTTCTTGAATGATTTTTCATTCCAAGAGAATGACCATTCTCACTTTATTATACTTACCAAATAAGAGAATGGTTGGAATGAACATTTCATTCCAACGTACCAAACACAGAATAATGGTAATACTTATCATATGTTTCATTCTTTTATAAATGACATCTAATAATTGTATTGAAATGATTTATTGATTAAACTAGTCAATCCCTAATGACATAGATAATAGGATTATTTTCACCGACACCCCCTCAAAGAAATCCTAATTTTATATGGACCCCCTCGATATTGAGTATTCATATACGGACCCCCTCTGACAGAGGACCGTTAGGTTTACTGACATTTTATTGTGAAATTACTAATTTGCCCTTCGATATATATTTAAAAAAAGGTAAATTGCAGTAGCACCCCTTGAGGTTTCACTTATTACATTAGGGTAATATATAAAGTGTAAAATTACACATATGCCCAATATATATATATATATATATATATATATATATATATATATTACGAAAATATATATATATATTTTACGAAAAAAAATATATATATATTAGAAAAAATATATAAAATTTGAAAGAAATATTTAAAATTCAAAAAAATTATATAAAACCTGAAAATGAAAAAAAAATATAAAATTTTGAAAAATTATATTAAAATCTGAAAATTATAAAAAATTTGAAAAAAAAATATAAAAAGGGGAAAAATATATAGATTCAAAAAAATATTTAAATTTCAAAAAACATACCTAAATTATAAAGTTCAAAAATAATATAAAAAATTTGAAAGAAATATTTAAAATTAAAAAAAATTTGTATTAAAATTTCAAAATATATATAAAATTCAAAAATATATATTTTAAAATTTGAAAAATATTATAAATTCGAAAATAAATATAATATTAAAAATATATATAAATTTCGAAATTATTTTTTTTTTCAAAAAAAGATATTAAATTTCAAAAATAAATATAAAAATCGCAAAAAACATAAAAATTTTGAAACAAATATATAAAATTTTTAAAAAAAAACATATAAAATTCAAAAATATATATTATATTTCGAAAAAAATTATAAAATCGAAAATAAATATAAAATAAAAAATATATATAAATTTTGAATTTTTTTTTTTAAAAAACATATTAAATTCAAGACAAATATATAAAATTAAAAAAAAAACCATATAAAATTCAAATAATATATATTAAATTTCGAAAATAATTATAAAATTCAAAAAAAACATAAAAAATTATAAATTTTGAAAATAAATATAAAATTCAAAATATATATATATTAAATGTCAAAAAAAAATACTAAATTCGAAAATAAATATAAAATTAAAAAAACATTTAAAATTTATTTAACTCTCTCTCTCTCTCTCTCACACACACACACACACAACTGCCACACAGACGCACACATATACATATATATAGATCTATACATATATATAGCAGCATCTATATATATACGGGTATATAGCCGCTATATATATAGATATACACGTGTATATATACGGGTATATATTGCAGCATATATATATATGTATATATGGGTATGCAATATATACAATCCTCATCTTTAATCTCTCTCCCAATTTCCCACTTCTAATCTCTCTCCATATATAAATTAGGGTTAGGGTTTTGGGATGCCCAAATTGAAGAAGAAGAAGAAGGATATACAGGTCATTTTATATCATTTTGAGGGCAAAATAGACAATTCACAGGGTGGTTAACGACATAGTTTAACGGCGTGGAGACGGAGGGGATCTTTGTGGGACAAAATTCAATTTTGAGGGGTCTGAGTGAGAATAGTGAATATCAAAGGGGTCTATATGAAATTAGGGTATCTTTGAGGGGATGTCAGTGGTATTTACCCTAGATAATATGTATATATATACATATAATTAAATAATAATATGAGTACACAATTGATATGAATGTATTTACTTCAAAAGCAATGCTGGTCTCATATCATATAAGTAGAACTATATAAGATAAAATTTAATAAATCAATTATACGTGTCTAAAGTTTTTAATAGTTATAAATTATTAATTATATTTATAAAAAAATTCAAATTCTCGCATTTTTTGGAGAAACATTTTGGGTCCGTTTGGGAAGGGAGAAAACTGTTTTGTGTTTTTACTGTTCACCCATTTCAAAAATAAAAACACGTTTGACAAACGTGTTTACTGTTCACTTTTTTTTTTTTTTTTTTTTTTTCCAAAAAAACTGTTTTCTGTGAATAGTGGATAAAAGTGGTGAAAACACCAAATATAACTTTTAGTTGTTTTTTGAATTTTTTCACGGTTTAGGGTATCACCTTCGCCACCGCCCCCGCCGCCACCAACCACCACCACCCTCCGCCACCGGTCGCTGCCGCCGACCCCACCACCTCCGATCGCCGTCGGGTGCCGCCGCCAGTCACCCACCACCACTGCCCCCCGCCGCCGCCGGTCTCGCCGGCCCACCAATACCATTTTATTTTTCAATACAAATTTTGATCCAAACACTTTTTTGTTTTTAGTTTTTTGCTGAAAAAAACAAAGACAAATACAAAAATAAATTTTATATTTGAAGACAGAAAACAAATACAAAAAACAGGCTTTCCAAACGCACCCTTTGTGTTTTGTGTTTTTTTATTATATTTTAGGAACATTTAAGTTATTTTAATATTGAAATTCAGAAAAGGTTCTTATTTACTCAATTTAACAAATGTCAAAATAATATTAGATTTTTCTTTTTCTTTTTCAAATCCCTAATTTTTATTAGCATTCTGTCTGAAATCGAAATCTAAATCAAATTTGGAATTAATGATTCGATTTCAAATTAATAAACAACCCTTGTAATTATTCAGTATTCACATATATAATCTTTTGACCTTAGTTATATATATATATATATTCTCATTTTGACAAATTCCGTTGCCATCATCAAAAACCAAGTAGGTGAACAACCGTTTGATCTATAGAGAGAGCGAGCTGTGCTCGTGGTCTTCTCTCTTACATCGTTCCTTTTCGTTTCGAACAATCAACGACCTCTTCTAGGGTTTCGAATCTCGAATTTGAGTTTCTATTTTCAGTCGATCTACAACCTCATCAAGTCATGTTCAAGTCTTTCTGGTAATCTTCTCTCTAAAGTTTATTCATTTTCAGTTAAAAATTTCTATGTATTTGATGCCCCAATTATTGAATTGTATTCCTATTTTATGGTATTCTGTACTTCCATTTAGGGCTTTTGGATTTATTTGTAATAATTCGATTGTATTGTGTTCGATTTAATTAGTTTTTGTTGATGAAAATTAGGTTGAAATTGATGCGTTTGCTTGAATTGTGATTTGTTCTGTTTTTGTTTTTGGGAAATTTTATTTTTTTGTTAGTGGTTAATATTGATTTCTAGGTTTAAGTTTGTATCGGTTGCACCTAACGTTTGATGGGGATATTTAGCTGCTCATACATAATGTAACTGGATCGTATATCTGATAGTAATACTGTATTGGTTGTATCATTAGATATGGTAATGGACTTGTAATTTACTTTGTACTCTACAAAGGTACTCTCAGATGGATTTGTGATTTAGAAATGAAAAATGGTCCCTCATAAGTATTTTCAATTTCCCATAAGTACTTGTCTACTCCACTTTTAAGATTCAGTTGTGTAATTCCTCTAATAAAAGGTCAGTTTTAGTGTGAGAGTACTTTTATACTACGTTACATGGACTCTCTTAAAGATAGTGTTGTACCTTGTGGGCACATATTGTTCCGATATGGGTATGAGATACGTGGCCGACACTTTTTGTTGGACACCTACTTAAAGAGCATACATAGTCATTTAATTGTACTTTACTGTTGCTTTAAAATGAGTTAAAAACTTATTATGAACACCATATTAGATAACAATGTTACATTAATGTTGAAATTAAATTAAAATTATTAATTTAACTTAATATTTAGCAGTGTATGTGTGTCCATTTTTTAGAGGTTTGACATGTCCAACGCATGCCCGTACCCGACACTCGTACCCAGGTCTTTGTAACATAGCTTTTATATAGTGCATTCGGTAGGATTTGAATGTAAGAAATTCGGTAGAAGACATTGTACGTTAGTTTGTTCCTAATTTGGACATTTTGACATCCAGGACTTGAGATATCATTCATCACAGTTGATAATTGAGAACCACCGTTTTTGTGATTATTGTGTCCAAATGTCATGTTGGAATAGTGGACACATATTTCTAATTAATGGCTCCACAATTAGGATCTCGGTTATGTAGCCATTGCTCATTTACCTTGTATACATTTGCTTTGCTTCTTTGTTCACAGCTTGATCCGTTTTCTTCTTAGTGAAAGGGGAAACAGATTATACAATAAAACAATTAGAAATCTCTAGGAACAGCAGTTCCAAAGAGTCACTCTGAAAATTGGACTGGTATACTAGGCTCTGATAATCAGT